>MU228487.1:238564-276052 GCA_018584345.1 Thuja plicata
TAGTGTTTACCGACCAATCCAGTTTTAGTAATGTGTAAAGTAAACTATCAATGCAATGAAAGAAATACACATTTGACACATGGATTTTTAACATGGAAACCCTATTAAGGGAAAAACCACTTGGGACCGGTAACCCAAAAATTTCACTCTTCTGAAGTGAGCTCAGTAAAGAGCCAGCCCTGTTAAAGGTTACAAACACACTGTTAAGTGCGACCTTGTTAGAGGATTCAAAACTAACAATTTTTCTTTTGATCTAGCATTCACTATGTTGTCAAAAAGAAAACCTTTTGATACTCTTGAGTATCTCAATACAATAAGGATGGTTAAATCCCACTCGGTTAAGAGATTTTATGAATCAATGGTTAAATTGAAATAGTAAATGATGTGTTCAATAATACAACTTTAACTTGCAGATTTTTAGATCTATTGTGAGTCCAATAATACCTCTATGATCAATATTCTCTTCAGTTCCTTTGCTCCCTTCTTTGTTCTACTCGGTGAATGCTCTGTCCTCTGTTGCTCAGTGTCTGCAGAATTCTTTGGCTCTGTTCTTCAGCCTGTATGATCAAATCTGCATGAAGACTTCTATCTTCACCAGAATTATATTCAACATTTCTCTCTATTCATAATGAATTCCTTGTCTCTTTATATAGACATGATTAGCCATTCAATTTCCTTGTTTTGATTGTAGATCACTTCTTGATCCGTAAATATTTCCATGCTTTCTTTAATCTTTAAATCTCTGCTTTAGTTTTATTCCACAAATCTCTCCATGATAGCTATGTATAAAACTCACTTTAAATCTATTTTATGATTTATTTTAACTGATCGATGAAAATAAAGCAAACAATTAGTTAATCTAAATACATCTCTTGCCAGCTAAGTGTTTTTTCATTCATTATCTTCAGTTCTCATCGGTGATCAACTTCAGTTAGCTCGGTCATTGACTTCACTTACGATCAGTAACAACTTCAGTTAGCTCAGTGACCACTCCAGTTATGATCGGTAAATAGCTCTTTCTCGGTAACCACTTCCTCGGTTACTGTGGCGCTTGGTATACACTGTGAACTGCTTGATGTTCACTGTCTGTCAGTGTTTACTGTCACTCAGTGTATACTTAACTTTTATCTTTTACCGACTACATAAACTTTGTCTCTTCAACTCTTTTAAGTTTATGACGATATGTGTATGACCAATCAAAACATATCAAGTTGACATCAATGAAAATACAATACATTAATTGATTTAATGTCTTGCATTCACTTTTGCATCTCGGTGATCATTAAATTATCATCTTCAAATATTCAATCAATTATATTTCATCATTCCCATACATCCTAAGTCATCATTTAGGAGGAAATCAAGACTCAAACTTTAATTGAGTGTCAATATAGAATGGGGACATTCGAAATATGTGTGAAATTGAGGCATGATAAGAAAATAATTACAAAATGCCACTCATTGTGATATATGGCCTATGTATGTAAAAGGTGATCAAATGGATGAAATATTTAAAGGGGCACACTTATAATAAATGATCCACATAAAATTTTGATGGCATTGGATTAATAAAGGACTCATATTTTAAACTTGTTATTAATTAAATACATCATGAAATCCTATAATTCATGCTAAAATTAATCACACTAAAATGAGTGCTAAAAAGAATGGAATTGTACACCTCAACAAGGTGCATACAATTTGAGATGCTACATTTATCCCCTCTTTATCAATGATATCACACTACGTTCCTATGCAAGTTAAATTATGTATCATCCTAAAATGTTAGTAGTCATGATTAGATGCTCAATTAGGCCTCATAGATCCACATATTTTTGAATTCATCCTTGATTCCTTCCTATATTCCAAGGTCAATAGCTTAAATTCAAGTAATATTCAAGAATCTTCATGAATATGTGTGATCTCAATATTAGTTCATGAAGGTATTGGCAAGGTAGATCTAATATTTACCTTCACTATCTACTTTCCTTTATGCAATACTATTTTTTTTCAAGGTTGATGCCTAAAAAAGGGTTTGACCTAGGAAAAACCCTTTCCACAAACTTTTCCCTATTTTTCTTTGTCTAGGTACAGGTGGTGCATCTTTCGGAATAGATCCAAAAAGATCAGGGACCTGCAGGACTGTTAGTGAAAATTCTGGGCAGATTTCAGGGAACAAAATGCCCCAAGCTTCTTGTTCCCTAGAAAAAAATACCCAAGGAATTTTGTTCCTCTCCTAGTAGCTTCAAATTTAGATCTTAGATTAGTTCTGTTCCTATCTTTCTATTTCTGGTAATTATAGGTTCCTATTTGTTTATGCCAGTATGTATTTTCCACAAACTATCTAATTTAGCTTATTTTAATCATTGTTCTTGCATTTTTAGATCATTTTACCCAAATCATTTAATTCTTAATGATAAAAATGAAGTATCATTGCACTCATTTAGCAATTAAGTCCTACTTGTGGCTATTGGGCCATCTTCCTTCTGATTGTGAGTTAAGAAAAGGGGTGGACAAATATCTTCCATACCAAGTAGAAACTCCCTCTAACTCACCAATTCTTCTTATCGTACAATTTAGTGAACCCAACACATGACATTTGCATTTTGATTTTGGTGTTAGATCCCCCTTTATGTGCATTAAATCCTCACTTTTCATTTCATAATAATACGCGCTCTTTATTATATTTTTTGTGCAATTCAATTAACATTGCCAAAGTTTAATGAATTTTTGCATATCTCTTTCATATTTGTAATTTCTAGATATATATTTTCTTTCTTCTCTTATACATGAGTCTTATAACATTTAATCCTATGTATAACATTTCCATTAGGAGAAGTCGTATACTTATAGGTTTCTTTGATCCCGAGTCCTCTTTATCTACTAGGAATCATGATGAGACACATATGCCTACTAATGACATTCCTACTATGGTTGAGAACCCTTTTTCCAATTTATTCTCATGATGAAGATGATTATTTAAGAGTTCCTCCTTCCCAAGTAAAAAATCTTTCCCATGATTTTGAGAAATTTGAGAAATGGTTAACTCAAGAGAATTATAATATATAAGTTATTTCCTTAGTTGAGGGTTTGAGGGAGTTGATTCATAATTATGAACATTTTGTTAACTTTTTTATAACTATTTCCCATCTTGTTGATAGCAACATTAAGCCTCTTAAGGATTGTGCTCAAGATCTAGGTTACACTCTACCTCTCATTAGTGTTGAGACTTCCCTTCCCATTCCTACCTCTTTACCTAGTGTCTCTACTTATTCTCCACCTCTCATGAGTATATCTATTTCAAACATCAATCCTATTCATGTTACTGTTGGAAGCATTTCTAATCATATTGTTCCTCCTTAAAGTGTTCCATGTGTTTCACAACCTCCATCTGTGCCCACATACAACAATGTCTCATTTTCATAGTCTAATGTCCCTTTTATTTCTCATAATGGTCGCAACATTTCACATATTTCTCATACAAATCTCTTTATTGATTCTACTATCAATAGCATTGCTCAAACTGTTTCCTCCTTGAAATAGCAAATTGCCTCCATGAATCAATCCAAGTTCAACATTCCTACATGTGACATTGTAATTCCTTTTTCCTAGGGCATTATCCATGTTGGTATCCCTCAATACATGGAAATTCATCATTTAGAGACTTACAATGGTAAAGGTGATCTCTTGACCCATGATAAAACCTTTCAAACATTGTGTATTGAGAACCCATGTTATATGTTTAGATGAACCTTGTTGCTTTGTTGGTGCAAGGTAATAAAGGAATTGACCTATTGTGACATTCCTCTATTTGTATATCATTTCTTCTATATGTCATATACATGTTATGTTGTGCATGTGCTATTATTTCGTAAATGTGTCTTTGTGTTGTCTGATTGGGGATGACACAAAATGGTAGCTACCATTATTTTTGGTCTCCATAACGCCGGCCCAAAAATACTCTTCTTTGTATCTCTTATGTGCCCTTATTCTATTGTGCTTGTAGTTCTTCTACTTTTAGTGGATGATGACAATTTATTTTGATTAATTATGATATACATGAGTTATCATATGATCATACTAACCCCAAAGTTAGTAGATTCCTTTCATTCTCTCTTTTGTCACATGTTCATTTCCCTTGGTATATCCTTTCTTGGGGGCATCTCATAGTGAAAATATTTATTGTGGGTTCATATATGCTCCATTAAATCCATTTCTCCCAATAAGGAATTTACAATCACTTTAATGTAGGGGCATACACTCCTCTCCTTGTTTCACATTTTGCACAGACACACACACACACACACAATGATTCAATGTAATCTCTTGTGTAGATGGATAAGGAGATGATGTTTTCCTTGTATTCATCTTTACATTATTATTCTCTAAGTAATATTTAGTGGATCTTAATACTAAACCTTCCTTATTTCATTTATTCCTTAGAGAGAATTCTTTTTTCTGGATCCCTTAATGGAGACAGACTTTCAGTAAGGATTGATCCCTTTTGATTGGTTGACTAGCATCTCATAGCTTGCTAGACTATCAATGTCATTTTTTGCAGCAACATTTTCCCTTTGCATGATCTATGGTAATGCAATACCTTACTAGGATAGTTGGTCATGCTCTTTGTCTTTCTCTCTCTGTTTCAAGTATATTTCTTGTTTTTCTTGTTGTTTGGGCGCAACTTCTTTGTTTTTACTTACAAATATAATACTTCATTATAATGTATTTGGGTTCAACCTCTCTCTATTCTTGTGTAGCACCTTACACCAATCTGTCTTTTCAATATGTCATTCTCTCATTCCTTGTCTAGCCTCTTTCTCCCCTTTCACAATTTTCTTACTCTTCTTTATTTCCTTGTAGACCATACCTTATAGTCAACATTTTATTCTCATTCTTCTGTGCAACAATTCCTTACTTAGTGCACAACTTTACCTTATGTGAAACCTTCTTAGTACGCATCATATAAAATTCCTCCCAGCACTGCCTTTCACTAGTTCTTGCAAATAATTTAACACTTATTAAACCTATGCAACCTTCCTCCCTTGCTTGTGTGGCTTCTTCCTTGTTATGCACAATATTTTTCTCACTTTCCCGCGCAGCCTATATCTCTCCCTTGCACAACCAGTGCGCACCATCCTTACTTGGTCTTTCTCCTGGTTTAGCATGTGCAACTCCTTCTACATTAGCTTGCACAACCTCTCCATTTTCATTCACATCCTTCTTCACTACGTTCAACTTGGATTTTAGTGCCCAATTTTTTTCTATTTAATCTCTTTAACTTATTTTTGGCAGCCTCTTTCCAACCATACATTCTCCTACACACTCTTTTCATCTATGCTGGCAAGATACCATTTAAACCATCTTTTCAGCTTCTGCCTCCATTTTTTTTTGCCTTTTTATTCCTTTCATTGTCTGCATCTATTTTTAGGCATCCTCTCTTGGTAGGGTGGTGGATTTTACTTGGCTTTCTGTCTGGTTGTGTATCCTTCTTTCTCCTCCCTTATGTAGCTCTTTTCTTAAGCAAGTTTGTGATTAAAGTGTACACTTCTTTTAACCATCTCTCTCCTTCTATTCAAACTGCACGCATAGTCTGCCCTTTTATTAGGATTTACTCTATTTCCTTCGCAGCATCTTCATGCTCTCATTAGCAGTTGCTTCCTCCTTGTGTGACAATCTTCCTTCTTCCTAGTTGCTGGTCTATTTTGTAGCCTTTCAATTTTGAATTGCACCAGTTCTAATCTCTACACTGGGGGTTATTATCTCAATTTGCAGGTTATCTGACTATTGACCACTTTCTTTGCAATTTTCTGATTCTATAACTTCTTTTGTAGGTTCTAGTATTATTATTTCTGAGCTCTTACACCTCTTATCTAACTTTAGTGTATAGTTGAATCTACTTTGACTCTTTTAATTTCATTTAATCTTTTATTTAAACAAATTAATATATTTCTTATAATTATTATTGTTGTTAATCTCCTCACTATTTTATTAGGTTGCTTATGCAAAATCAATTATTTTAAATAATTTAAATCATTGTTTATGATTATTGTTTTTTTTTAAATTTATGTCATTTTTAATACATTTTCTTAAATTGGTGCATTTTCAACATTGATAAATTATTCTTACAACATTTTTTATAATCTAATTTAAGATATAATTTTATTTTTATCACTTAAATTTAATTATTTTTAAACTCTAACAAAAAAATTTAAAAAAATTACAACAATATTTAATCAATTAAACATTTGTTAACATTAAGTTAGATTTCATTTTAAGATTGTTTGGAGGTTATTAATGTTGGATTACTGAGAGGGGGGTGAATCAGAAAACTATGATACTTTAAACTTTAAAACTCAACTCTGATTCAACTCAGTAGGATAAACAAGAACAACAACAACTGAATCACCAAATAACTTCAATAACTCAAAAAGTAACTTGCATAAACAATAAATATCATGCACATGAAACATTCAACACATTTAACACCAGATTTAACGAGGAAACTCAATTTGGGAAAAACCTTTGTGGGAATTGTAACCCATAAAAGAAAATACTCTTTTGAAGTACGCTCAATTAAAATCCAATCCTGTTAAAGATTACAATACACATTGTCATATGTGACCCTGTTAGGGGATTTACATAAGACCCATTAAGATCTTCACCATTTTAGGAGTGGCCTGGTTAGAGGGCTTTGAACACTCTTTTAGAATGTCACCTTTCTCAAGGATTTTACAATAATCTTAAGTCCACCCGGTGAAGAGATTTCCCTATTACAAATGCAAATAAGAAACTCTATATAAAATGATCTGTAAAACTATAACTACCTCTTGCTTGATCAGATCCCTTATGTTCTCTCTGACTACTGACATCAATACTTCATCAATCTCTTCTTTAGACTCATATTTACACCTCTTTTCTCTTCACTACTTCACTCGGTAGTGCTTCAACACTTCAACTTTCCAACCCCTTGTTATTCGAATTCATCCTTTAAATAGACTCTATTTTTGCCTCTTAATCTCCTTGATTAGGTTTTCCTTCAATCACGCCCAGTCGTTAGATCAAATTTTTGAACTGATTCAGTGAACTTGAAACTCAATTAACCACTTTGGCATCACCTCAGAATTTGCACTTTTCTTGGAAGCAAAACCTTCACTTTTTCCTCTTAATCTATACCATAGATCTTTTCCTTGAATTTTCTCTTACGCAGATCTTGTAACTAACTTCTTCTTCATTCTTGGAGTCTTCCAGATTGTTTTGGCTTACCATTAAATGTGTTCTTATCCTTATTTCTAATATCTATTGTGCTCGGAAACTAAATCTCGGTTCAGTGACTAACATGCACTGCTTGGTGCCTCAATGTCTCAGTGTCTTGACCAAATTACATAACCCTTTACCGATAGACTTATTTATTCTTGATAAATTAACTCTTTAGTCTTACCAACTTACCTAATCTACTTTATCGAATTGATAAAGTAACCAATTATCTCAAGATGAACTTATTATTGTCTGATCTTTATTAACTTTCCCAATTAAGTCAACTCTAAAAGATATGGAAATTCAATATGAACCATAAATCAATTGCTTGACATCAATGGAAAAATAACAATTGATCTAATCCTTTCTACAATCTTGTATACCTCTAATCTCGGTCTTCGTCATCATCTTCATCAGTTGAGTAACAATCTCCCTCTTTGACATTTATGGAAACACTATCAATTGATGATGGCATACTCTAACATATTTGTTCTATCTTTACTCCCTCTGAGCTATTTAATTTCTTTCTCCCTCTATTTTCATTCTCTCTTATCATCTTTTATGTATTTTCTCTCTCTTTCTGTTCTTTCAATCTGTCATTCTCCCTATTTCTCTGTATTTATCAATTATTCATTCTCCCTCTTTGAGAACAATGCCAAAGGTTCATACTCCTAAAAAAAATTTTAGGCAGTGGATCATAGCTTGCATGTACTAATAACTCATTGCATACATAATTACTTTACACAACTTCGGGCAACACCTAAAGTGTGAACACTAGCATCAACTCACAAAATAGATATTCGATTGAGTCCTAGAATTGATGCAACATGCATCTTTCTCTAGTGAATTTAGGATAGGGGTAGGACCCCTAATTTACCTTGAAGATACTCAAAAGAATCCTTCGGTAGTGGCTTGGTGAATATATATGATAATTTCTCTTTTGAGTTCACATACTCCAACATCACATGCTTGTCTTGAACTTTCTCTCTCAAGTAATGATACTTGATAGAAATGTGTTTGGTCTTAGAATGCATCATCGGATTCTTTGATATGTTTACAGAACTTTTATTATCATAGAAAATAGTAACTAGATCGGTAATCTCCTCTTGCATACCTTCAATTATTTGTTTGATCCACACAATGTTTGCACAATTTATAGTTGCAGCAACATAATTAGCCTTGATAATAGATTGTGATATACAACTTTGTTTCTTACTCAACCATGTCACTAATCTTTCTCCTAAAAATAAAGCTCATCCACTTGTAATTTTTCTATCATCTATGTTTCTGGCCCAATCAACATCAGTATAGACCTTCAATTCAAAAGTTCCTCCTTTCTTGGACAGTAGACCAAAGTCCTCGGTTCCTTTCAAATATCTAAATATTCTTTTAAATGCAAACATGTGTGATTCCTTTAGATCGGAAAAAAACATTGCAACAATACCAAGTGCATGAGCTATATGAGGTCTTCTATGTACAATATATTTTAGTTTACCAATCATTGATCAGTAGAGTATCTCATTTACTTCCTTTGACTCATCTTCCTTTGTAAACTTGCAACTAGTGATCATCGATGTTCCAACTGGTCTTGAGTCTTCTGTCCCAAAGATCTTTAGGATCTCCTTGATTTACTTTGATTGTGTGATGTAGATACCATCCTTGACTTGTTGAATATGTAGTCCAAGAAATAGTTTTATCTCCCCTATCATGGACATCTCAAGTTCCTTTCTCATCTCTTCAACAAAATATCTGCATAATGTGTTATTGCCTCCAAAAATAATATCATCAACAAATATCTCAGCAATCAAAATATTATTATTACTATCACATTTCAGATACACATTACTATTGTCACTAGTTATTTGAAATCCAATATTGATTAGATATGCATGTAATCTTTTATACCAAGCTCAAGGTGCTTGTTTCAAACCATATAGTGCCTTGTGTAGTTTTCATACCATGTCCTTGTTAGTATTCTCAACAAATCCTTCATATTGTTCTATATAAACTTCTTCTTCAAGAATACCATTAAGAAATGTAGACTTGACATCTATTTGATAGACTTTAAAACCTTTGTAAGATGCATATACTAGTAGAATTCTAACTCCTAATCTAGCAACAGGTGCAAAAGTTTCAGCATAGTCAATTCCTTCTTCTTGTGCATACCCCTTGCAAACTAGTCTCTCTTTGTTTCTGATTACATCTCCGTGTTTATTCATTTTATTTCTAAAAATCCACTTTTTACCAATAATTTTTTTGTCTTTAGGTCTCGATACTAAATTTCATGTGTTATTCTTTACAATCTGATCTATCTCTTCTTTCATAGCTTTAACCCAGTCTTCATTCTCCAATGCATTCTTTACTCTTCTTGGTTCTAATTCATAAATTAAGCATGTATTATCTCTTACCATTATTCTTGTCATAATTCTAGCATTATTGTCTCTAATTATCTTTCTCGGTGAGTGGTGTCTCCTCACATACTTGGCTAGAATAGGCTCAGTAGTCGGTGGAATTCATTTCCATCATTCGGTTGTAGTTCTCTTTGTTCAACTTCCTCCTTGATTTGTGATTTTGGTAAGGTATAATGAACATCAAGTTGAACATATACAAATCTTTGAAAATACGCAAGTTCCTTCTTGTTGTCCTCGTCATTTCTCTTTGCAAATTCATCGATTCTCACATTTTCCCTTCCCATAATCTTGTTAGTAGTCTTGTTTAGACATTTTTAAGCTTTAATCTTTGTAGAATATCCTAAGAATGTTCCTTCATCTCCTTTAGAATCAAACTTACCATCTCTAGCATCTTTCAGAATATAGCATCTACTTCCAAATACTTTGAAATAAATTACATTTAGTTTATGATCATACCAAATCTCATATGGATTCTTTTTGTACCTTTCTTCAATTGTACTCGGTTAAGTGTATAAGCAACAGTGTTGACTACTCTCCAATATGTTTAAGAAATACCCTTCTCAATCATCAGTATTCTTGCACAATCCATAATGGATCTATTTCTCCTTTCAGTTGTACCATTCTGTTGTGGTGTCTTCAGTGTATACATTTTTCTCTTTATTCCATGTTCATTGCAGAAGAGTGTAAACTCATCAAAAGTAAACTCTCCTCATTCAGATCTCAAACACTTCAGTTTTATTCTAGTTTCCTTTTCAACTCTTGCCTTGTACCACTTAAACATTTGGAAAGCTTCAGATTTTTCTTTAAAAAACATGACAGACATCATTATATAATAATCATCAACAAACAAAATGAAATATCTATCACCATAGTAGCTTTGTGTTCTCATCGGTCCACATAGGTCAGTGTGCACTAAGTCCAAAATTCCTTGTGTAACATTGTAAAACTTGACTTATTTATTTTTACTACTTGACATTCCTTGCACATGACATTCTTGGGTTTCTCCAATCTTGGTAGACCTCTAACTCTATTTTTTTTTCTCACTTTAATTAGATTGTCAAAATTCACATGACATAACCTCTTGTGTCATAACCATGTATCTTCAAATTTAGCATATAAACAACTCTTAGTAGATGTATCAAGGTAAAATAGGTTACCTTTAGATTGTTCTCCAGTGGCAATCGGAATTCCTTTCTGATCAAATACTTTTACCTTTCCATACTAAAATTCTAATCATTGTCCTATATTGTTTAGTTGTGTCACACTTAAAAGATTATACTTTAGTCCTTCAACCCAATATACATCATCACATCTAGTATTATTCAACAGAATTATAAAGCATTTACATTTCATATGATATGGGGCATCATTACCAAATCTAACATATCCTCCATCATGTTCTTCCATAGTAGTGAAATTAAGTGTGTCACCAATCATATGGTGTGAACACCCACTGTCTATAATCTAGGTATCATTATAGCTTACATGTGATATTAGGGTTTTTTGTTCTTGCTTTTCTTCATCAAAATTATCCTTGATGGTAACATATACAACTTCTTCATCATCGTCATCATTTGTGTCATCATCAGTTAGTCCTTCATTAGCAATATGACATGACTTCTTACCTTTATTTTTTAAATCTCAAAATCTCCTGAATCTGTTTTCTCTTTTGTTATCATCTCGGTTGTCTTTATTCTCATCACTTTTATTTTCAGGGCATCTAGCAAAAATGTGTCCAATTTTTTTACATTTAAAACATTTCAAAGGTATCTTACCTCAGTACTTTCCTTTACCTCTTTGTATTCTTCTAGCTAGTAGAGCTTCAAACTCTTTTTTATTTGCTTCATCTTCAACATACAATTCTTATAACTCACTCTTGCAACTATCCAATCTTTCACTATCACTACTTGCATAACCATCACTAGGTCTAGACTCCGTAGAACTTCCAATATTCAAATATGATTTAAATGCAGACTCTTCCTAGCAGTGGAAGGTAATTTATTATCAAAATCATTAAGCTCAAAAGAAATCAACTTAACAATAGTAGCATATAGTGAAACAGTCATTAGTATAAACATGTTGATCTTCACCATGTACCAATTCAATCGTATCCCACATCTTCTTTGTTTTATCACATCCTTTAAGGTCATTAAACTCCAGATCGGTGAGAGTAGATGATATCTCAATCATAACATGTTTTTGTTCTTGTCTTTCTCTTATCTGCTCAAGTGTCAAAGGTCCAAATGGCGGTGGTCAATATTCATTTTCAAGATAGTATAGTGCATACTCTTCAATCCCAAATAAGTGCAACCTCATTCTATTTTTCTATGTAGAGAAGTTATCTTTATTCAACTTTGGTGCCTCCCTCTTAAACATCCTTGGATCTATAACTCAAGTCTTTTAAACTTATCTCTTAGTGTTAATGTTTGTAGCTTCAGTCATATGATCATTAGAATACATATAATAAATGTTGATTAATAATAATATATTATATATGTTATTTTATTATTAATCATACGAAATTTAATATTCAATATTAACTTGTTATATTTGTTAGAATAACTAAGAGGGGGTGGGGTGAATTAGTGGCCTCAAAAATTAATCCAATAAAATAGCCAAAACTATATATCTCAAATATAAACCTCTAGTTATCTTCAATCTTACAAGATGTATGCCCTTAAATAATCTTATCAAATAACTACTGCTTGGAGTTCACTGTTAAACCTTATTCTTAAGCTTTACTAAATAGTAGTCTAGCCTTTACCGAAATACAATAAATAACTTAGTGTTTATCGATCAATCTTGTTTTAGTAATGCGTAAAGAAAAACATTAAAGCAATGAACCATATACACATTTGACACATGGATTTTTAACTTGGAAACCCTATTAAGGGAAAAACCACTTGGGACCGGTAACCCTAAATTTTCACTCTTCTGAAGTGAGCTCGGTGAAGAGCCAACCCTGTTAAAGATTACAAACACACTATTAAGTGTGACCTTGTTAGAGGATTTAAATATAATAGTTTGTCACTTGATATCTGGCTTTTCACTATGCTATCTTCGTGAGAAAATTTTTGATACTCCTTGGGATGTATCTAAATATATAAAGGATAATTAAATCCCACTATGTTAAGAGATTTTCTAAATCAATGGTTAAACTAAAATAGTATATGATCTATTCATATATACAACTTAGACTTGCAGATGTTCAGATCTACTGTAAGCTCATAATACCTTTCTGATCAATGTTTCCTTTCTTTTCCTTTGCTCCACTTCTTTCTGCTCATGATGTTGTGCTTCTCTGTTGCTCGATGTCCACAGAAATATTTAGCTCTGCTCTTCATCTTGTTTAATCAAGACTGTATGAAGTCTTCTTTAGCTTATTTAATCAGGACTGTATGAAGTCTTCTTCACTAGTACTCTCTTCAACATCTTCTTCTCTATTCACCCCTAATTCATAATGAATTATCTTGTCTCTCTTATGGACATAATTTCACTGTTTCTAAGTCCTTGACTTTCTTGTTCTTGGCGTGATTTGTAATTCTTGTCATTCTTGCTTTATTTTTATCCCACAGATTTCTCCTTGTTTTCTAGAATAAAACTAGCTTATCTTTGGCTTTTAACTTGTCAATGAAAACAATGTGATCAACCAGTTAACCTCATATTTAGCTCTTTCCAGCTAAGCCTTTTGTCATTTTTGAACTTCAGTTCTTATCGGTGTTCAACTCCTTGTTTGCTCGGTCTTGACTTTAGTTGTCCTCGGGCATCTTTGTCCGTCGGGGTTGTCTATCTGTCGAGAAACACTGTGACTTTCAGTTTTTCTCAGGTGTCTCATAGGTTTTTCTTGGTAATGCTTGTTTGGGTAACTTTCTTGGGTATCACTATGAATTTTCTCTCAGGGTTCTCTATCTGTCAGGGTGCACTGTCTGTTGGTGTTTGTTGTCACATGGTGTAAACTGAACTTTTATGCATTATTGATAACAAAACCTTTATCTCTTTGTTTCTTTGAAGTCTTTGACAATATGTATATAACTAATCAGATTATATCAATTTGACATCAATGAAAATACAATACATTAACTGATTTAATGTCTTGCATTAACTTTCTTCAGCTCGGTGATCATCAACTTAATATCTTCAAACATTCAATCAATTATAATTCATCAATCTCTCCCTTTTGCATTGATGGCAACATACTACATTGCTGCTAATACAATATGAAATATATTAGTTGTAGTTCATCAATCTACCAAACTTTTTGTTCTATAACCAATACAAATATATGGCTCTCGGTAAGCTCTTCTAGCTTAGATTTGATTCTTGCAGAGTACTTTCTTCATTCTGTATTCCCTTCACTGGATAGATGTAGAAAATTTTGATTCTCTCTCTCCCTTTGTTGTAGAATCTCTTCTCTGATGTTCTCTCTCCCTTTTACTATTCCTCTCCTTGATGAATATCTCTTTTCTCTTTGACAGCAATAGATATAACACTTTCTCCCTTTGATTCATCTCTCCCTTAGGATACTTCTCTCCCTTTCAATTATTATGATGGATATTTCATATGTATATATAATCTCTCCCTTTGACAACAATGCCAAACTATTAGAACAAATTTAGAATAACTGAGAGGGGGGTGAATCAGTTATCCTCAGATCTAGATATACCAATTGAAACTTTATAGCACTTTAAACAACTCAGATCTACTCGGTAGCAACAACATAAATATCCAGTTTACTGTTCAAATGTAATCAACTTGCAGAAACTTAACAGTAAAACACAACATAAACATTCACACAAGTTGACACCACTATTTAACGTAGAAACCCAATTTGGGAAAAACCACTAGTAACATGCTACCAATTTTTCACTCTTCTGAAGTGAGCTCTGCTAGGAGCCAACCCTGTTAAAGGTTACAAAACACATTGCTAAATGTGACCTGGTTAAAGGATTTAATCACCCTGTCAGGAGTGGCCTTGTTAGAGGACTTAGAACATTCCACTTGAATGTCACCTTTCTCAAAGGATTTATACAATGACTGTTAGGTCAACTTGGTTAAAGGATTTTGAATAATACAATGGTTAGAAAGTAATCAGTAGGTGTGATCTAATACATACAACTTACTTTGCAAATCTATATCCAATTTAGCTCTTATGCTAATTCACTGAGTGGCCTCCATTCTTAATTCAATCTTCAGATCTGCTTGGAAATCCATCAAGAAATCACTTTCACAACTCTCTGCTTCTCTTCTCAACCTTCCCTTCTAGATCATGCCAATCAGTCAATTAACCATGCAATCCTCTTGCATACACTTTTCACATTCATCTCACAACTTGAATAACCCCTCGAGGTTATCTTATACCTCTTCATCTAGGTAAAATAAATCTTTTCCGCTTAATCAAGATCGTAGATCTTAGGTTAGGTTAGATCCAATGGATCTTTCCATCATTTACATTTAATTTACTTCTCCAAAAAAATCACTAATTAAATCTTGGATCCATGTGTTAATAATGGTTACCCGTGCATTTAAATAGTTTGGAACAATCATGCTTATCCTTATTTAACTTTACATATCGCAATAAATTCAATTATGTTAGCTAGAGATCTCAAATCTCAACAATTACCAAAATACTACTGCTTGGCCAACACTCTGTTCTTCCACTCGGTCATCACTATTTTCCTCAAAAATTTACTGGCGCTTAGTCGACACTTAGAAATTATGCTCGGCATACACTGGTGCTTGGTTGACACAAACTTTTCTCGACATATACTATTCCCAGTAAACTGACATCATAACTTAGTGTTATAGATAAACAACACATTACTTTGCCACTATGCCAACTGATCAAGTACCCTTGTAATTTCCCATACCTCAACCATTTCACTCGGTCTTCTTGTTATCCTTGCCTTCAAATCTTCATCAACAATCAATAGATATGGTACTCAAATAGATAGAAATAGTCTCACCAATTAAGGTTTGACATCAATGACAAAACAACAATTGTTTACATTTTAGCTTTCCAACAATCTCCCTCTTTGGCATTGATGGCAACACTAAACATTAAAAGAATAATTTTACAAACATAGTTACCATACAATCCAAAAAGTCTGCTTGTGTTCCTTGATATGAATAAATCTTCATTAATGTATTTAGCTTCATTATGATTCTCATCTTGTAAAACATTTCTTCCTTTGTGTCTTTAATCACACTGAAATATTTCTATTTCTGTTCATCTATAGACTCCCTCTTTCAGTAATTTCTCCCTTTTTCTCTACGTATAGTAAACTCTCCCTCTTTGACAACAATGCCAAAGATGTTGACATCTTCATCATGTAGATTCTTATATTCTAACTCAGTATCATTTTGTTCCATTCATCTTGCTTATGATTGATCCTCTTTAATGTCCTTGTCTTTCTTTCACAGCTTTAGGCAGCTTCCTAAAGTGTGACTTCTTGTGCATCAATGTGTCAAATATTCTGAGTATAACATTTGATGCAACAATTCTAGTCTTAACTAATTAGCCTTAGTTAGGGAATCATTCCTAATTTACCTCGCAGATACTCATGAGCATCCTTGGGTAGTGCTTTTGTAAACATGTCTGCTAACTATTCCTTAGTATGCACATATTCCAATCTCACTTCCTTGTTTTGAACTTGCTCCCTCAAGTAATGATACTTGATAGCTATATGTTTTGTCTTAGAGTGCATCACAGGGTTCTTAGAAATATTAATGGCACTTGTGTTATCACAATATATAATAACTGGTTCTATAATCTCCTCTTTCATACCTTTTAGTAGTATCTTCAACCACACAATATTAGAGCAGTTAACTGTTGCTGCCACATACTTGGCTTCAGTTTTAGATTTTGAGGTGAAATTTAGTTTCTTGCTTGTACATGAAACCAATCTCTTTCCCAAAAGAAATGCACCACCTGTGGTGCTTTTCTTTTCATCCACATTTCTAGCCCAATTAGAGTCAATGTAAAATCTAAGCTCAAACTTATCATTCTTTTTGTAGTATAGACCATATTCATCTGTTCCTTTCAAATATCTCAAAATTATTTTTACTTCCATCATATGAGTTTCCTTGGGATTTGCAAAAAATATTGCAACAATTCCAACAACCAAAGCAATATTCGGTCTACTGTGCACAACATATTGCAACTTTCCAATAACTAACCTATAAAGGATTTGATTCACTTCCTTTGTATCATCATTTTTTCTTAACTTCTGTCTAGTAGCCATGGGTGTACTTACTAGTTTTTATTCTTCCATTCCAAAAAAATTTAGTATCTCCTTGACATATTTTGATTGAGTAATATAGATACCATTCTTCATTTGATATATTTGTTAGCCAACAAATAATTTGATCTCACCAAACATAGACATCTCAAATTTAGTTT
Organism: Thuja plicata; assembly: GCA_018584345.1. NCBI lineage: Eukaryota > Viridiplantae > Streptophyta > Pinopsida > Cupressales > Cupressaceae > Thuja > Thuja plicata. Next base: position 255,632 of record MU228487.1, read on the forward strand.
GCATCTCTTTTGCAAATGCTTGGCATAACACATATTGTCCACCAAATATAATGTCATCAACAAAAATTTCAGCTAATAAAGTACCTTTACCTTGTTTTGTCTTCAAATATAGATTGTTGTTGTCATTGGTCCTTGTTAATCCAATATTTATCAGATAATTGTGCAATCTGTCATACCATGCTCTTGGTGCTTGCTTCAGTCCATATAGTGCCTTGTGTAGTTTGAAAACCATGTTCCTCTTGCTTGGGTCAACAAATCCATCAGCTTGTTCAATGTACACTTCTTCTAATATCCCATTCAGGAATATTGACTTTAAATCCATGTGATAAAATTTAAAACCTTTGTAGGCTACATATACAAGTAAGGTTCTGACTCCTTCCAGCCTTGCAACTGGGGCAAATGTTTCTCCATAATCAATTCCTTCCTCTTGTGCATAACCTTTTCATACTAGTCTAGCTTTATTCCTTGTTACTTCTCCATGTTCATTCAGCTTATTTCTAAATACCCACTTAGTACCAATTATATTTTTGTCATTCGGCCTAGGTACAAGTGTCCAAGTATTATTCTTTTCAATTTGTTCAATCTTTTCATTCATGGCTTGTATCTAGTCTTCATTTTCTAAAGCATCTTTTACTGTTTTAGGCTCAAAATCATATAACAAGCATGTATCGTCTCTCAACTTACTTCTTGTCACAACTACATAATCCTTTGATCATCTGATTTGTTCAGGTTTGTGGTGCCTCCTCACAAAATTTGCTAGATTAGGTTCTTGCTTTGCTTCGGATTCATTGTTCTTGTTCAATTCAGGTTGATTCTGTGTCTCAGTATCTCCATCAGATAGCTCGACAATTACCTCCCATTGCCCGACAACCTCATTCTCTGACTCAATAGGTGCTAGATGTTTCTCAACAACCTCATTCTCAGTTTCAGGTAATACATTAGAATCTTCCTCATCCAGACAAACAAATGATTTGTAACTTTCAGGTTCCTGTGTGCTTTCTCCTTCATTTCTTTCTGCATATTCATTAATTCTAACATTTGCACTTTCCACAATTTTGTTAGTGTTAGAATTCAAATACTTATATGCTTTACTTTTAGTTGAATAGCCAAGAAATATTCCTTCCTCACTTTTAGCATCAAGTTTTTCATTTCTATTATCCTTCAATATGAAACATTTTCTTCCAAAAACTTTGAAATATTTTACATTAGGTGCATATCCATACGATAGCTCATAAGGTGTAGCATTAGTACCTTTCTTGACTTGTACTCTGTTCAGGGTATAGATTGTTGTACTCATAGCTTCTCTCCAATATTTATGTGCAACATTTTTCTCCATCATTAGTGTTCTGGCACAGTCCATGATAGATCTATTTCTTATTTCAACAATACCATTCTATGGTGGTGTCCTAGGTGCGGACATCTATCTTTTTATACCTCGTTCATTGCAGAACATGTTAAACTCATTAGAAATAAACTTGCCTCCTCGGTCAAATCTCAAACATTTCAAACTTTTACCTGTCTCCTTTTCAACTTTTTCCAAGTACCACTTAAATAACTGGAATGCCTCAGATTTTTCTTTAAGAAACATAATAGCCATCATTCTAGAGTAATCATCAACAAATAGAATGAAATATCTATCTCCACAGTAAATTTTCTCACCAATGGGACCACAAAGGTCATTATGAACCAATTCCATAATTTCCTCAAAAGTATGAGTCTTTCTCCTGAAACTAGATTTAGTCATCTTTCCCAATTGACATTGCTTACACATTGCATTTTTAGGTTTCTTTAACTTAGGAAACCCTCTAACCTTTTTCAATTTGCTTATTCTTACCAAGTTATCAAATTTTACATGACACAACCTTTTATGCCATAACCAAACATCATTATATTGTGCAAACAAGCATGTCTCATCAGCTAAGTCTAGATAGAACAAGTTACCTTTTGTCTACTCTCCACTTCCGACTAGTTCTCTAGTGGCATCATAGATCTTTGCCTTCTTGTGATGGAATTCAACTTTGTAACTAGAAGTATTCAGCTATGCAACACTCAATAAATTATAGTTAAGATCATCAACCCAATATACATTTTCACATCTGATCTTGTTAGTCAATCTAATTGATCCTTTCCCTTTAACAAGATATGGTGCATCATTACCAAATTTAACATAATCGCCATTGCATTGATCTAAGGTCTCAAATTTATCCTTATCACTAGTCATGTGATGTGAACAACCACTGTCAATAATCCAATGATCACCTTTACTCATATAAGAAATTAATGATATTTTCTCATCATCATCAAAATCATCTTTCATAGAAACATACACAACTTCTATATCATTTTCATCAGAATTGTTAGATCCACTGTCAGAAGCTTCTTCAGCTATATAGAAAGATTTCTTACCTTTGTCTTTGTAATCCTTATACTTTCTGAAGTCTCTATCATCCTTTCTATCTTTGTACTTGTTGTCTCTTCTTTCATCTTTGTCATTATTATTAGGACATCTAGCAGCAATATGACCAACTTTGTTACATGAAAAACAAATGTTAGGAAGTTTACCTTTGAATTTTCCTTTTCCTCTAGATATTCTTCTTGCCATAAGTACCTCAAGTTCTTCTAGATCATCAATTGTAGTGTCACTGTCACTGTTCACACATTTCTTTCCTTTCTTTGATTTTTTAAGGACCAATTGGGATTTGAATGTAGAATCAATAGCTTGTGGAGTGTAGTTATCAAAATTTGACATCTCAAATGCAGTAAGTTTGCCTACCAGACCTTCTAAAGTCAAATTATTATTATTAGGAGTACACCTCAATTCTTGAATTGCAGAGACTCTAATAGAATATATAGGAAGAAGATTCCTCAGTACCTTGCTCATAATGGTTTTATCATCAATAGTTCCATTAGCTCCTCTAATAGCATTCACAACTTCTTTTATTCAACCACAATATTGAACTATATTTTCTCCTTCTTGCATTTTCATTTCATCAAACTTACCTCTTAAACTTTCAGATTTGGCTCTCAGCACATTTGTATCTCCTCCATAGATGGTTTTTAGGGTATCCCACATCTTCTTTGCATTTGTATAGTTCTTTATGTCTTCAAATTCAGGATAGCTTAGGGATGATGCGATCTCCAAAATTTCTTGATTGTGTTCCTGCTTTTCTCTTAACTGTTCAATGGTGAGAGATGTTGTAGGGACTACATAATCATGTTCAATATAGCACTTAGCAACATCACCAATACCAGCCAGATGAAATTTCATCAAACTCTTCCATGTAGGGAAGTTATCTTTGTTCAAATTTGGTACCTCCTTTTTATACATCTTGATCTTTCGCTCCAAGTACCTTCAAACTATTTTCAAGAGACCAAAGCTCTGATACCAATTGTTAGAATGAATTTAGAGTAACTGAGAGGGGAGGGGGTGAGATAGTTACCCTTGGGTCTAGATGTACCAATTGAAACTTTATATCACTTTAAACAACTTAGATCTGCTCGGTAGCAACAACATAAGTCAACAACATAAATATGCAGTTTACTGTTCAAATGTAATCAACTTGCAGAAACTTAACAGTAAAACACAACATAAACATTCACACAAGTTGACACCAATATTTAACATGGAAACCCAATTTGGGAAAAACCACCAGTAACATGCTACCAAGCTTTCACTCTTCTGAAGTGATCTCAACTAGGAGCCAACCCTGTTAAAGGTTACAAAACACATTGCTAAATGTGACTTGGTTAAAGGATTTAATCACCCTGTCAGGAGTGGCCTTGTTAGAGGACTTAGAACATTCCACCTGAATGTCACCTTACTCAAAGGATTTATACAATGACTGTTAGGTCAACCTGGTTAAAGGATTTTGATTGATATAATGGTTAGAAAGTAATCAACAGGTGTGATCTGATACATACAACTTACTTTGCAAATCCAGATCCAATTCAGCTCTTATGCTAATTCAATGAGTGGCCTCCATTCTCAATTCAATCTTCAGATCTACTTGGAAATCTGTCAAGCAATCACTTTTGCAACTCTCTACTTCTCTGCTCAGCCTTGTCTACTAGATCATGCCAATCAATCAATTAACCATGCAATCCTCTTGCATACACTTTTCACATTCATCTCACAACTTGAATAACCCCTCGAGGTTATCTTATACCTCTTCATCTAGGTAAAATAAATCTTTTCCACTTAATCAAGATTGTAGATCTTAGGTTAGGTTAGATCCAATAGATCTTTCCATCATTTACATTTAATTTACTTCTCCAAAGTAATCACTAATTAAATCTTGGATCCATGCATTAATTACGGTTACCCATGCATTTAAATAGTGTGGACCAATTATGCTTATCCTTAATTAACTTTACATATCCCAATAAATTCAATTATGTTGGCCAGAGATCTCAAATCTCAACAAATACCAAAATATTGTTGCTCGGCCAACACTGTGTTCTTCCACTTGGTCATCACTATTTTCCTCAGCAATTTACTGGCACTCGGTCGACACTTAGAAATTATTCTTGGCATAAATTGGTGCTTGGTCAACACAAACTTCGCTCGGCATATACTGTTCCCAGTAAACTGACATCATAACTTAGTGTTATAGATAAACAACACATTACTTTGCCACTATGCCAAATGATCAAGTACCCTTGTAATTTCCCATAACTCAACCATTTCACTTGGTCTTCTTGTTATCCTTGCCTTCAAATCTTCTTCAAAAATCAATAGATATGGTACTCAAACAAATAGCAATATCTTCACCAATTAAGGTTTGACATCAATGAAAAAACAACAATTGTTTACATTGTAGCTTTCCAACAATTTTGATTCTTGCAGAGTACTTTCTTCATTTTGTATTCCCTTCACTGGATAGATGTAGCAACTTCTGATTTTGTCTCTCCCTTTGTTGTAGAATCTCTTCTCTGATGTTTTCTCTCCCTTTGAATATTCCTCTCCTTGACGAATATCTTTTTTCTCTTTGACAACAATAGATAATATACTTTCTCCCTTTGAGTCATCTCTCCCTTAGCACACTTTTCTCCCTTTGGATTATTATGATGGATATTTCATATGTATATATAATCTCTCTCCCTTTGACAGCAATGCCAAACTATATCATTCCTCCTCTTTATAATATACTCCTTGAATTTCCCTTTCCATCAACAATACAATGACTCTGGTGTTCGGTGCAGATAAGTACCTTGTTGTGTATTGGTATGTCTTTTAAGTCCATCTTTTTTCTTGCATCAACATGGATGATCTTCGGATTATGTGTAGGCTGATGCAACCTCCTAGTCATCTTAGTGACTAATAGACAAGGATTGGACCCCTAGTCTCTTTCTCAGGTATTCAAATGTATCTTTAGGCAATGGATTTGTGAATATGTTTGCTAATTGTTCCTTGGATTGAACACGTTATAGTATCACCTATTTTTCTTTCACTTTTTCTCTTAAGTAATGATACTTGATAGAAATATGCCTAGTCTTAGCATGCATGAGAAGGTTCTTTGATATGTTTATTGCACTAGTATTATCACAATAGATGATCATTGGTTCAAGAATTTTCATATTTATACCTTCCAATAATTGCTTGATCCATGAAATGTTAGAAGAGTTTGCAGTAGCAACCACATATTGTGCTTCCGCAGTAGATTGTGAGATGCATCCTTGCTTCTTACTTATCCATGTGAAAAGTTTTTCACCCATAAGGAATGCTCCTCCTATTGTACTCTTTCTTTCATCTAAGTTTCCAACCCAATCAGCATCTGTATAGACTTGAATCTCAAATTTGCCTTCTCTTTTATAGCATAAGCCATATTCTTTGGCGTTCTTTAGATATCTCAGAATTATTTTAACAACAATAATGTGTGATTCCTTGTGATTAGTAGATAATCTTGCAACTATTCCAACTGCATGTGCTATATCTGGTCTAGTATGAACAACATACATGAGTTTTCCAATCATAGATCTATATAGGGTCTGATTTACCCTGGTCAACTTGTCTTCATTTTTCAGCTTGCATTTGGTTGCCATACGTTTTCCAAATAGCTTGGAGTCTTCCATCTTGAATATCTTTAGCACTTCCTTGATGTATTTGGATTGAGTGATATAGATGCCTGCATCTTATTGAAGAATCTATAGACCAAGAAAGAATTTGATCTCCTCAAACATTGACATCTCAAACTCTTTGCTCATTTCATAAGAAAATGATTTGGATAACATATCATTACCACCAAATATGATATCATCAACAAATATTTCAACAATCAAAATATTATCATCAGTATCTTCTTTTAAGTACAGATTGATGTTTTCACTTGTTCTTACAAATCCAATACTTATGAGGTAGGAGTTAATTCTTTCATACCATTCTCTAGGTGTTTGTTTCAATCCATACAAGGATTTGTGTAGTCTACAAACCATGTTTCTCTTGTTAGGATCAACAAACTCTTCTAGTTGTTCAATGTATACCTCTTCTTATAGTATTCCATTTAGGAATGCAGACTTGACATCCATTTGGTATACCTTGAATCCTTTGAATGCAACATAAGAAAGTATAATTTTGACTCCTTCTAGTCTAGCAATAGGTGCAAAGGTTTCTCCATATTCAATACCTTCTTGTGCATACCCCTTGCATACTAATATTTCTTTGTTTCTTGTGACTTCTCCATTCTCATTCAGTTTGTTTCTAAATATCCATTTGGTACCAATGACATTCTTGTCATCTATTCTAGGTACTAATATCAATGTTCTATTCTCCTCAATATGTTCTATTTCTTCATTCATAGCACTAAACCATTCTTCATTTTCAAGTGCAGTATTAACAGATTTAGGCTCAAAATTACAAATTAAACATCTTGTGTTCAGTGACTTACTTCTTGTTTTCATTCCAGCCTTCTTGTCTCCTATGATCTAGTTCTATGGATGGTGTCTTCTGACATACTTGGAAAGTACTGGTTCATCTCTTTGTTCATCATTTTCATCATCATTTTGACCTTCATTCTGATCTCCATCGCTCAGAACATCATTTTGAGCAATTTCCTAATTTTCAGTATTTGCAGCCTGATGCTCGGGTCCATTGTTCTGTCACTCGGGAGTGATACACTATTGCTCAGGCAGAGTGTCAGGTTCTTCACCATAGACAAACCTATTGTAGTCTTCTGGTTCTTTTCTTCTTTCCTTATCATTTTTCTCTGCAAATTCATCTACACTAACATTTGACCTTTCAATTATTTTGTTAGAGGATTTTTTAAGACATTCATAAGCCTTGCTTTTGGTAGAATACCCTAAAAATATTCCTTCTTCACCTTTGTAGTCAAGTTTTCCATTTCTATCATCTTTCAAAATATAACATTGACTTCCAAAAATTCTGAAGTAACTTACATTGGGTGTGTATCCATACCATATCTCATAGGGTGTCTTATTGGTGTCATTCTTTAATTGAACTTTGATCAATGTGTAGACAACAGTAGTGACAACTTCTCTCCAAAATGTTCGAGTGATGTCTTTCTCAATCATCAGTGTTCTGGCACAATCAACAATGAATTTGTTCCTTCTTTCAGCAATCCCATTTTGCTGTGGTGTTCTTGGTGCAGAAACTTGTCTTTGAATTCCATGCTCATTACAAAAGTTAGTGAATTTATCAGAAATAAATTCTCCTCCTCTATCTGATCTTAAGCATTTCAATTCCTTACCACTTTGTTTTTATACAATAGCTTTATACCATTTAAACATCTTGAATGCTTATGATTTCTCTTTTAAGAACATAACTGTCATCATTCTAGAATAATCATCAACAAAGAGAATGAAGTACCTATCACCATAGTAACTCTTTATTCTCATTGGTACACATAGATCAGTATGGACTAATTCTAGAATAGCATTAGATGTGTAGGTTTTTCTCTTGAAACTAGAATTTTTCATCTTACCTTTTTGACAATTCTTACACATGATATGGTTGGGCTTTGACATGCTCGGTAAGAATTTTACTTTCCTTTTATTGCTTATCCTAATCATGTTGTCAAAATCTACATGACATAACATTTTATGTCACAACCATATGTCTTCATTCCTAGCCATTAAAAAAGTGGTATTTATATCATCAAGATAGAATAGGTTACCTTTTGTCTATTCACCAGTTCTGATCAACCTTCCTGTTTCATTAAAGATCTTTTCCTTTTGTTCTCAAATGCAACTCGGTGACCTGCGTTATTTAGCTATGAAACACTTAATAGATTATGATTAAGTCCTTTTACCCAGTATGCATTTTCACATCTAATCAGATTATTCAACATTATGGTTCCTTTACCTTCAACCAGATAGGGTGAGTCATTACCCATTCTTACTGATCCACCATTATAATACTCAAAAGTTTCAAAATTTTCTTTATCTCCAGTCATGTGGTGATTACAACCACTATCAATAATCAAGATATCATTTTTACTAACCTTAGATATGAGTGCAGTCTCAACATACCTTTCCTCTTTGTCTAAATCATCCTTCATAGAAACAAATACCATCTCAATATCTTCATCAGATTCAGTGTCAGTATTCTCAGCTTTGTTCTCATCCAAGTAACAAGCTTTCTCCCTTTTTTCCTTGTAATCTCGAGTATCTCTTCTATCAGATTGTCGGTTACTTCGATAATCTCTCTCATCTTCTATGTCAAACTTGTTTTCATATGTTATGTCATTGTTTATGTCTTATTTTCTTTTGTCAGGACATCTAGCAGCAAAGTGTCCAATCTCTTTATAATTAAAACATACCAATGGTAATTTACCTTTGTATCTACCTTTGCCTCTCTGCAATCTTCTAGCCATTAGTGCTTCAATCTCATCAAGTTCTTGGTCATCACTATCATTTCTCATAGTGTGTTTATGACTTGACTTACTTATTTTCAAATAATATTTGAATGTAGACTCAATAGATGGTAAGACACTGTTATCAAATTTATTCATCTTAAATGAAATAATTCTACCAACCAAACTATCTAGAGTGACATTGGTATTTTCTACTGCTCTCATTTCTTGTATAGCAGATACTCTAATAGCATAAACATGCAGTAAGGTTCTTAGGACTTTACTAACCACTATTTCTTCTTCAAGAAAACCTCCAACTCCTTAGATAGCGTTGACTACCTCTTTGAATCTGCAACTATACTATGTGATATTTTCTCCTTCTTTCATTCTTAGGTCATCAAATTTTCCTCTTAGGCTTTCTGCCTTAGCTCTTAGCACATTTGCATCTCCTCCATGTACTAGCTTCTATTTGTCCCACATTTGCTTTGCAGTGGTGCATGTTTTGACATATTCAAATTCAGTATCAAAGAGTGAGGAAGCAAGTTCTATCATCATAGAATTGTGTTCATTCTTTTCTCTCAATTGATCGAGTGTGTGAGCTCCAGTAGGAAACACATATTCAGTATCCAAGTATTGAGTAACATCATTTCCAATACCTGATAGGTGGAGTCTTGTCCTACTTTTCCATGTTGCAAAGTTGTCTTTGTTCAACTTAGGCACATCCCATTTGCTCATCTTGTGATCTTTAGCTTAGGTCTTGAAACCTTCCTTCTAAGCACACAAGCTCTGATACCAATTGTTAGAATAAATGAGAGAGGGGGGGTGAATTAGTGGCCTCAAAAATTAATCCAATAAACCATCCAACACTTTATATCTCAAATATAAACCTCTAGTTATCTTCAGTCTTATAAGATGTATGCCCTTAAATGATATTATCAAATAACTACTACTCGAAGTTAGTTGTTAAACCTTATTCTTAAGCTTTACCGAATAGCATTCTAGCCTTTACCAAAATACAATAAATATCTTAGTGTTTACCGATCAATCCCATTTTGGTAATGTGTAAAGAAAAAAATTAAAGAAATGAACCATATACACATTTGACACATGGATTTTTAACATAGAAACCTTGTTAAGGGAAAAACCACTTGGGACTGGTAACCCAAAATTTTCACTCTTCTGAAGTGAGCTCGGTGAAGAGTCAACCCTGTTAAAGGTTACAAACACACTATTAAGTGAGACCTTGTTAGAGGATTTAAATATAATGGTTTGTCACTTGATATCTGGCATTTCACTATGCTATCTTCATGAAAAACTTTTTAATACTCCTTGGGATGTATCTCAATATATAAAGGATAATTAAATCCCACTATGTTAAGAGATTTTCTAAATCAATGGTTAAACTAAAACAGTATATGATCTATTCATATATACAACTTAGACTTGCAGATGTTTAGATCTATTCTAAGATCATAATACATTTCTGATCAATGTTTCCTTTATGTTCCTTTTCTCCACTTCTTTCTTCTCGGTGATGTTGTGCTTCTCTATTGCTCAATGCCCACATAAATCTTTAGCTCTGTTCTTCAGCTTGTTTGATCAGGACTGTATGAAGTCTTATTCACCAGTATTCTCTTCAGCATCTTCTTCTCTATTCACCCCTAATTCATAATGAATTATCTTGTCTCTCTTATAGACATAATTTCACCGTTTCTAAGTCCTTGACTTTCTTGTTCTTGGCGTGATCCGCAATTCTCACCATTCTTGATTTAAATATTGCTTTAGTTTTATCCCATAGATTTCTCCTTGTTTTCTAGAATAAAACTAGCTTTAATCTCTAGCTTATCTCTTTCTTTTAACTTGTCAATGAAAACAATGTGTTCAACCAGTTAGCTCCATATTTAGCTCTTTCTAGCTAAGTCTTTTGTCATTTTTGAACTTCAGTTCTTATCAGTGTTCAACTCCTTGTTTTCTCAATCTTGACTTTAGTTGTCCTCAGGCATCTCTATCCGTCAGGGTTTTCTATCGGTCGGGCAACACTATGACTTTCAGTTCTACTCGGGTATCTCATAAGTTCTTCTCAGTAATGCTTGCTCGGGTAACTTGCTCGAGTATCACTGCGACTTTTCTCTTAGGGTTTTCTATCCGTCAGGGTGCGTTATCCATCGATGTTTGTTGTCACATGGTGTATACTAAACTTTTATAGATTACTGATAACATAACCTTTATCTCTTTGTTTCTTTGAAGTCTTTGACAATATGTATATAACCAATCAGATTATATCAAGTTGATATCAATGACAATACAATACATTAACTCATTTAATGTCTTGTATTAAATTTCTAAAGCTCGATGATCATCAACTTAACATCTTCAAACATTCAATCACTTATAGTTCATCAATATTATTCTTAATTAATAATTGATTGATGAAACATTATAGGATTGACTAAACTATAATTAATGGGAAGAGACATGTCCTTTCTTATAAATAATAATAAATAGACATGTCTCATGAAGGGACATGTCTCTCCTAGCCTCATTCCCAATATAAATGAAAGAGAGATTGTTGCATTTGTAAAACACATAAAACATAGAGTGCTATTACATTTGTAGCTATCCTAAAAATTTAACATGGTATCAGAGCCATACTGCAAATGTAAGACAGTAGTTTTTTGATGGTGAATGTGTGACTATCTCAGGAAATATAGTCTCATTAAAAGGACCATATCTCACAAATCCACCATTGGATTTTGTTAAATTATGGATATGTTGGTGAAAAACTAATTTCATAGAATCTCATTGAATCAATTTGAAAGAAAGTGTGGTGTTCAAAAGTTATGAAGGAATGTGTACGAGTCTATGTGAAATTCCTGAAAGTGACTTTCATTATACAGATATATTAATTTTTTATGATCATGGTCAAGCATTAACAAAGAAGCATGAATTCAAGGAAGGGTGTCTCTTTCTAGAAAGAAAGCATAAATTATAGAGTGTCACCTCTCTTGGAGAAATCAAGTCATTTCATAAGAAGACATGAGAATTGTTTAACCATATAAGAGTGAGAATTGTACATTGTGGGGGGAGAATAATAACCAATTTTACATTTCCAATTGAACCATTCTTAGTGGGGAGATAATTCAAAGGGGATATGTCTCTCAAATAATATGAGAAGGTGTTTTATGATTTGATGTATATGGACCTTCACTAAAGAAACTTGTGTCAAGGATGTTGATGTGAAGATAATTATTTATTATCCTTGAATATTACATTTATCTACTCATTGTAGTATCTCTCTTATTTGTATTTCTATATGTACTATCAAAGATATTTGCCTTGATCTTTTCTGAGGATGCTCTTGAAGGAAAAGGAGAATTGACCTTAGATTCAAATGGATTCTAATGCTCCATCAAAAGAATCATTGATGAGGAGATCAGATGATTGATATTCAGAGGGAGTTCGAAAGTCCATATGCGTGACTATATAATTTTAATGGGTTTGCCTCCTATGTACATCATAAGGAAGTGATGACTTCCAAATTATTATCACTTGTGTTTGCAGAAGTTATTAGAAGGTGATGACCTTACAATAACTTAAATCATGATATACATTATTTATAATGTTGAAATAGATCATGATGAATTAAATAAAAAACTAAGTCTTAGATGTTAAATTGATGCTTTATGAGTTGTTTTCATAAATATATCTTGTAAAGAAATAACTAAGTGTTAGATGTCATCAAATTGATGGTCTATGAGTTGTTTGTATAGGTACATCTTGTAAATAAACAGCTAAGTGTTAGATGTCATTAAATTGATAGTATATAAGTTGTTTGCATAGATATATCTTGTAAATCAACAACTAAGTGTTAGATGTCATTGACGGTCTATGAGTTGTTTGTATAGATATATGATAGGTATTTGGTGAATATCATGTGTTGATGTTCTGTAGGCCAATACCTTATTGATTACTTGGTGAATATCATATGTTGATGTCCTAATAGGCCAATACTCAGAGTATTTGGTGAATGTCATGTGTTGACATTCTGATCTAGGTCAATACTCAATATATCAAATGATGGAAATCTTCTATTGTGATAGACATATTATGATGGTTGAAACATATCATAATAGATATAACTTATGGATAGACTCACCGATTGAGGCAATCCACATTAAAGATTAAGGATCTTGTGGATAGAATCATTGATGGAGGCAATCCACCTTAGAGCTTGTGGATAGAATCGCCGATGGAGGCAATCCACCTGAGAGCTTGTGCATAGAATCATCGATGGAGGCAATCCACATCTTGAGACTATGTTTCTATTGATTATATTACGAGGATGATGCTTTTATTTCTTACATCATATGATTGATGTTTTCAAGTGTCATATAAGTGTTGACATTGGATTGATTTACCCTCCCTAGCTAAGAGGGAGTGTTGATGTTTTGTATAGCTATGGTGAGGGTCATAAGTGTTGACATAGGAGACCACTACACATTCTGTCTGATCATCCTCCCTAGCTAAGAGGGAGTGTTAATGTTTGTAGCTTTAGTCATATGATCATTATAATACATATAATATATGTTGATTAATAATAATATATTATATATGTTATATTATTATTAATCATATGAAGTTTAATATTCAATATTAAATTATTCTATTATTCTTACTTAATAATTGATTGATGAAACATTATAAGATTGATTAAATTATAATTAATGGGAAGAGGCATGTCCTTTCTTATAAATAATAATGAATAGACATGTCCCTTGAAGGGACATGTCTCTCCTAGCCTCATTCCCAATATAAATGAAAGAGATATTGTTGCATTTGTAAAACACATAAAACATAGAGTGCTATTTTTCAGCTATCCTAAAAATTAAACACTTAGAGTACTTAGCTCTGATACCAATTGTTGGGTTACTTAGAGGGGGTGAATCAGAAAACTAAGATACTTTAAAATTTAAAACTCAACTCTAATTCAACTCAGTAGGATAAACACAAACAACAACTGAATCACTAAATAACTTCAATAACTCAAACAACAACTTGCATAAATAATAGATATCATGCATAGGAAAAATTCAACACATTTAACACCAGATTTAATGAGGAAACCCAATTTGGGAAAAACCTCTGTGGGAATTGTCACCCAAAAATTAAAATACTCTTCTGAAGTATTCTCGGTTAAAAGCCAATATTTTTAAAGATTACAATACACATTATTATATGTGAAGCTGTTAGGGGATTTACCTAAGACCCATTAATATCTTCACCCTATTATCAGTGGCCTAGTTAGAGGGCTTTGAACACTCTTTTAAAATGTCACCTTTCTCAAGGATTTTACAATAAGATTGTTAAGTCCACTCAGTTAACAAATTTCTCTGTTACAAATACAAATAAGAAACAATATATAAAATGATCTGTAAAACTACAACTACCTCTTTCTTGATCAGATCCCTTATGCATTCTCTAACTACTGGCATCAATACTTCATCAATCTCTACTTTAGACTCAGATTTACACCTCTTTTCTCTTCATTACTTCACTCAGTAGTGTTTCAACACTTCAACTTGCCAACCCCTTGTTATTCAAATTCATCCTTTAAATAGACTCTTTTTTTGCCTCTTAATCTCCTTGATTAGTTTTTCCTTCAATCATGCTCAGCCATTAGATCAACTTTTTGAACTGATTCAGTGAACTTGAAACTTGGTTAACCACTTTGGCATCACCTCAAAACTTGCACTTTTCTTGGAAGTAAAACCTTCACTTTTTCCGCTTAATCTATACCATAGATCTTTTCCTTGAAGTTTATCATTTGTAGATCTTGTAACTAACTTATTCTTCATTCTTGGAATCTTCTAGATGGTTGTGGCTCTCCATTAAATGGATTCTTATCCTTGTTTCTAACATATGTTGTGCTCGACAATGAAATCTTGGTTCGGTGACTAACATGCACTACTCGGTGCCTCAATGTCTCAGTTTCTTGACTGACTTACATAACCCTTTACCGATAGACTTATTGCTTCTCGATAACTTAACTCTTTAGTCTAATCAACTTGTCCAATCTTCTTTACTGACTTGATAAATTAGAAGCCAATTATCTCAAGATGAACTTATCATTATATGATCTTTATTAAATTTCCCAATTAAATCAACTCTGAAAGATATGGCAATTCAATATGAACCAGAAATCAATTGCTTGACATCAATGAAAAAATAGCAACTGATCTAATCCTTCTACAATCTTGTATACCTCTGATCTCGGTCTTCATCATAATCTCCATTAGTTGAGTAACAATTAATCACTGTTTATGAGGTCATTTGGTATTATCTTAATATTTTTTTATTTTTTATTTTTCACTTCTTATTTAAATCATGTCATCGCTTATTACCAAAAATTAAGTTAAATAAAAACCTTGTTGCACTTCGTGTGGAAAATTTAGTCTTGTGACTCAAAATTGTTTTCAAAAGAAAACTGATAAGAAACCTATGAATCAATTAATCAAACAATCTACAATCTCATTATAAGAATAATGAAGGTAATCAACCTTGTCATACTTTTTCAATTCGTTATAATTTTTCTAACCTATTATTTGTTTCAGATTCAATTATGTTAACTTTATATGCAATTTTCTTTAGAATATGTGTTATCTTATGTAAACTAAGTCATTGCTTATTGTAGTTTGTTCAAGTATTGTGATTCATCTAACGATATTTCCTTCATGAGTATCATTATTGATTTTATTTGATTAGCATCAATTTCTATCAATCTTAGTATGGTTTTATATCATCTATTTATATGCACTTAGTTGCATTTTTATGGTTTTCATACGATCTTTTATATGCACATTGTTGCATTTCTGTAAGATTGTGTAGGGTGTCCAATTTCTAAGGTTAACTTTACAGGGTCTTTAGTTTATCTGGATCTTATTTACCTTATATTTTGTAGGGTCCCATGGAGTTTCCCTCCATCCACTGATTGGTACACACTTCAATTAATGTTTTGATATTTGTTTCCTTATTGTGAGGTTGATGTTCTTGAAATCCTTCTTGAATTTTGTTGGATTTCTCATATATTTGTAAGGCAATATGTTGTTTTAACACTCATAATCCTTAGATCAAATTATTATATAGCATATGTCATTAGTTTCTTTTCAATTTTGCATTAACATCTCTTAGTATTAAGTATGATATATCATTATTTTTTCATCCTAAGTTATTGTCTCAAATTGTTTAGGTTTCTCATTCTATTGGTTTATATATATTATCTCACTAATGGTTCTTTGATTATAGTTCAAGATTGTAGACATGTTTGGAAAATCAGATCATAGGTTTATTTAGTGTTTGAGTCACATGTTCTACTGATTAATGTTTGTCTCTCTCATATTTCTATGCAAATTTTACTATTGTGATAATGTACTACATTCTTCATTGCTTAGATCGTGAGTCATGCAGGTTGTGGATTGATCACCCATTCACTTGAAGAGGGATGACTCATTAGTGAACTATCTATATCCATGTGATTGATGCACTGTTGATGCAGGTCTCATTATTTGGCCTTGTCTGTGGTCATTTGTGCATTACTTTGTTTCTTTTATGAGAGTATGATAATGTTTATTGTAACTCGCTTGTTCATTTTAGGAATTTGACCATATGGTTTATCTTGGTATCATGTTAGCTTCATTGCACTTTTTTATGATTTCTCATGGATTCATTTCTAACACTCATTAATCTCATTTTAAAGTTTTCAAAGATTCTCTAAACTTGAATTATTATGAGTTTATTTTCAAAGCTATACATATTTGTATCAAGGGTATATCCCAAATATGGGAAATATACTTGTTGTTTTTCTATTCTTTGATTTAGGTGATATATCATGGACCCTTCCAAAGGCACAATTCAATTCTCTTAGCTCTATCCAATATGAAGTACCAATTATACCCATTGTTAAAGGAGACTAATTGAAGACTTGGATTTTGCTCCAATTGAAGACATTCAAATTCATTGTAAAATTTGGGTTTAATTCCTATTTATGTAAACTCCCCAAGTAAAGATTAAAGGGTGGTGTTATAATATTTAATCTTTCCTTGTATCTATTTATTTATTTAGGAGATTCCTATGGAATCCCTACATGTATTTTGTCACCTAGTCCAAGTGGGAGGACATGTCATATTTTGTAATTCCTTTAATAAGGAAATTAGATATTATTCTTTAAGAGGATCTTGACACTTTACACACACCTATTATGGATTTTTTCATTCATATATTGGTGAGTTAATTGGTAACTCCTCTCCTCATCTCTATAAAAGAGATTCTCCCCTCTCTTATTTCAACTCTTTGGAGTCATTGTAAATGATCTCTCTCTCTCTCTCTCTCTCTCTCTCTCTCTCTCTCTCTCTCTNCTCTTTGGAGTCATTGTATATGATCTCTCTCTCTCTCTCTCTCTCTCTCTCTCTCTCTCTCTCTCTCTCTCTCTCTCTCTCTCTCTCTATTTTCCACATTCATAATATCACAAGTGGTTTTTATTTGTTTTCCCCTTTCAAAATATTCTTGTCTCCTTGTATTGGATTTTGGGTGCTTTATCCTAGTTATTTTTTTCTCATGGTAACAATTTCTTCTTCACATATCTCTCTTGGATTATTTTCATTTCCTTGCTCTTGTTATTTTTCTTACATTTTCCTCTTTTATCTGGGTTTTGGATATGATGAGGACCTAAGTCACTTGGGGGCTTGGTCTTTCTTTGTATCCTTTACCTTGATAAAGTTTTTCCAATGCATTGATCTACTTTATCTTTATCATGATTTTGTCTCATACTCTCGCTAAAGTGTAGGCTAATTATACTATCCTGATACATTAGCACCCATGATTGGATGCTTAGTTAGGCCCCATTTTGGAAATTTTGAGATTTCATATCAATTATGATTGATCCAAATACCTATTTCCTCATGAGCTGGCATCTACCCTATTTTCTCAACTTCTCATTCAAATTTTGGTTCTTTTTCCTAGGAACAAAATTCCCAAGGCATTTTGTTTCCTAAGGAATGAGTAAAAATTTGAACCAGAGCCTCATTGTAGTGTTTCGGTGGGAAATTAGATCTCATGGTTGGCTTGTCTTAATTTTAAATCCTTAAATGTGTGATGACGTATATAAACACACCATATGTCCTCATTTTTGTAACCAAAAGCAAGAATTAAAGGACTATAATCAATATTTTGCAATCAAGTAATCAATGCAATCAAGTGAATTCAAGACTTGAAGGCAAGCATCCAAGATCTAATCTCTCTCCAAGCATCCAAATAAATTTGAAATAAATCTTCTCCATTGAAGAAATCTTCTCTCCCATGATAGTCAAGTAGAGGTTTTCTCAAGAATTAAAGAAAGAATATAATCTATCTCACTAAGAATGTTGAAATTTGAGGGTAGCTATATGCACCCATTATTTTTGTTTCCTAATTAGGAATGTATAAATAGGGTATCATGCCTAGAACATCAAAATATAAAAATATAGTGGATGAAAAATGTTGTTAAATAGGTTTGAATAAAATTTGAAACATTACTTTAGGAATTTGGAAAGATAAAGAGTGAATCATGATCTTAGCGCAATAAATGATGTAAAAATTGGAGCTCCCTTGTTCAAGATATGAAATATTTATTTTATTTTTTTGGTAATTTAATAGCTGGTATGGGATAGCACACATTATATTAATTCTAAAAAAATTTACATATTCATTCATCAATAAATATATCACCACATCGTAGCACAAATTCTAGGGTTGCATAGATTTCAAAGTTGCAGCATAACCACTACCATATATCTATACTGAGACCCCCCCAATACTACTTTTATTTTCTATTCTACACTGCATAAAATAAAAATAAACCCACATTATATAGTTTTGAACTTATAAACTAAACCAATACAAACCTATTTGAGAATACAGAAACCACAAAAATTTAGTTCATCCTAGGTTTTTTCTTTCCTTTTGCACTAGGTTTTGGTACGTGCACCTTCCTTGCAGTCATTTTCTTGCTCACCTGTTTAGTTCCCATGGATGTGGGTACATCCATTTCTACTTCTCTATCCTCATCCATCTCTTCTATTCTCTCTCACTGGACTACATCAGCATAGACAATCATCATGCAATCACATCCACACTGCTCATGGGTCGCACTTTTGGCTATCACGTCCACATCTCTATCATCATCCTCAACCCATTCATCTCCATAATTTGATAGTATTAGGAATAAATTTTCCTCTTCATTGTCACTCTTATCCATTATACCTTCCACATCCATGTATACTTTTTTCTACTCCTGTTGTGGGGGGGAGGGTAGAATATTGGCTAGGCATTGGAGGTATTCAAGATTTTAGTTTATCTCCCCAAGCCTCACCTTCATCTCATCCACTTCCAAAGTACAAAGTAGAGGAAATGTTAGCACTTCTCTACCACATCCATGATTCAAGTATTATTTTTGTGGAATGGGAACCATACAATTCTTGTCCACATTGTCTAATACTACATCAATTTCTCCCAGAAAGGCATTCTTGAAAGGCATTTGGCAGACCTTTTTCAAATGTGCCCTAGTTACCCCATGATACAATGTCATTAAAAAGAACATTGTAGAAATATCAATATTGACCTTGTATCTTTGGTATGTCCAGAGAAACTCCCACCCAAGAAACCTCATGATAGCATGTAAAACCAAGGGATAATTCACAAAGAGCATAAACAACATTCCTTATTTGTGAACTCCCCTATAAAAGACATCATTTGCTTCATATACTCCACATGTATCAGCATGTCTATCTTTCACTTAGACAACTTTCTTTACCAAGAAATGGTAACTCATCCTTCACATTTCAGACTTATATGTAACCTCTTTACACCTATCATTGTACATGGAAATCCAAATAAATTATTTCACTCGTTTGTCTCATAGTGTTAGGTTGAAGTTCCTCACATTTTGGAATGTTCCATAAAAGTCATAACATTAAATGATAGTGTACATCTCATCCTTATTTCCAATTCATCCCCTACTCTATGGTGAACTTTTGAGAGACATCACATTTAATTTATCTCTCCCTCCATGCCTATTTACTAGCATTATAAATGCAATTTCCAAAATTATCCCACAAGTTTCCATTTGTATTTAATCGATAGCCATATGGCCTGAAAATTTGCACCCATTTCATTGTATAATGTTTCTCAAAATATGAAGTATGTATTTGTTATTGCAATCATACTCCAAATTTTATGACACTTACTCGTATGCATCTACCATGATACCATCTAACTTCTCCGCGTCCATTTTTGCTAAACTATTTTCCTGTTGGAAATATTCAGGACTAACAGAGTTACTGAGAGGGGAGGGGTGAATCAGTAACACTTAAAACTTTTAAAACATTCTTGCACTTATATATTCTTTAATCATACATCTAATCTACTGCAACCATGAAAATGTAATCATTCATAACACATAACACAAAGATTGGTAACCCAGAAACCTTCCAAATAGAAATTAAAACTGGGGTGGGGATGGTACCCACAAAACTTTGGTACTGCAGTATAAAGTTGGCCGGTTAAGGCTTACAATGATCACTTC
>MU228487.1:293699-358459 GCA_018584345.1 Thuja plicata
TCAAGCTTAGGTCTTTTCCCGATCTTGGAAATGGCCTGGAAAATCCTTTCCTCCTCTTGGTTCAAAGTTTCACCTTCCTAATCAAAATCTCCTTCTACGTCGGCTTCATCCTCACTTTCCTCTCTTATGGCAAGATTCATACCTCTATGAATCTCTTCCTACAATGCTTGTACTTGTCTCTAGAGGGCTTTAACCTTGGGTGGTACACCTTCGGCTCTTCTGCCACGCTCCCTTCGTGGAGGCATTTTTGCACTTATTGTTGAAACCCTAACCACGGTCCTGGTGCAAACTGCCTCACAGTCGGTGATCTATCTACACACTCAGGAACTTCTCACTCTGATACCACTTGATGAAGGGGACTCCCCTTAATACCACAAGTACATGACAGAAACAAAGAAAAACAACAGAAATTTGCAAGAATAGAAAATTGGCTTCTTATTGGCACCACAAATGTGGAATTACAAACTTTAGAATTACAATATCAAAAGCCACATGGGCATCCCTTACAATAATCTGTAGGACAAAGCCTCAAATAACCACCCAGAACTACCCTTGAAAACACCACGGGCCTTCTTTAAATAGGCAATTTTCCACCACCCAAGAAGGTTCCATAAATCTAGCCATTAAGGCCGACTACCCTTAGCATTTAATTATTTTTCACTTTTATTACAAAAGGGTCGGCTTTAAATATTTACAAAACATGAGATTAGGTAGCCCAACTTCCAAAAGCCATAACTTTTGAACCGTAGCTCCAATTGGCTATTATAACCACTTTCCAGAAAGGAGAGATCGCGATCTACAGTGCCTATTTGCGAAGCACCAATTAGCTAGGGGTTTGACCTCCATCTGGAGCCTCTAAGGTCCTGAAAATTGAGCTCAAAGGTTTTGCACCCTAAAATCTCAACAGTAAATCCTTAATAACTTCGCCAATACAGATGATCTGGCAATGAAATTCAACTGGCATTCTTATTTGACTAAGATGAACCTTCACCTGGAAAATTAGAACATTCTGAGTTCAAACGACCAACTTACTAAAAATAGTAAGTTTCCAAAAATAGTAGCCTTGTACAAAATAGCCCTTATTGAATAGAAAAAAACATATTTTTGGGTGATGCAAGATTGCCCTTACACCCAAGATGCTCCTGCATCAATTTCCCATTTCTATCATCTTTCAGTATATAAAATTGAATTCCAAAAATTCCATAGTAACTCACATTTGGTGTGTATCCATACCATAGCTCATAAGGTGTCTTGTTTGTGTCTTTCTTCAATTGAACTCGGTTCAATGTATATACATCAGTACTTACAGCTTCTCTCTAGAATGTTTGTGTGATGCCTTTTTCAATCATTAGTGTCCTGGCACAATCAACAATTGATCTATTCCTCCTTTCAAAAATCTCATTTTGTTGTGGTGTTCTCGGTGCAGAAACCTTTCTTGTAATCCCATGCTCATTACAAAAGCTAGTGAATTCTTCAAAAATAAATTCTCCTCCTCTATCTAATCTTAAACATTTCAATTATTTTCTACTTTGTTTTTCAACTTTAGCTTTATACCATTTGAACATCTTAAATGCTTCAAATTTCTCTTCTAAGAACATGATAGTCATCATCCTAGAATAGTCATCAACAAATAGAATAAAGTATCTATCACCATAATAGCTCTTTGTTCTCATTGGTCCACATAATTCAGTATGGACTAACTCCATAATAGCATTAGATGTGTAGGTTTTTCTCTTAAAACTAGACTTTGTCATTTTTCCCTATTTGACAATTCTTGCACATAGCATGGTCGGGCTTTGAAATACTCGGTAAGCCTCTCACTTTTCTTTTCTTACTTATCTTAACCATGTTGTCAAAACTGACATGACATAAAATTTTATGCCATAACCAAACGTCTTCATTTCTAGCCAATAAACAAGTGGTCTCAATATTAACAAGATAGAATAGATTACCTTTTTTTTGTTCATTAGTACCGATCAACTTTCCTATTCCATTATAGATCATTGCCTTTTTTCTCAAATGCAACTCGATGTCCTATGTTGTCTAGCTGTGAAACACTCAACTGATTATAGTTAAGTCCTTTCACCCAATATGTATTTTCACATCTGATCATTTTATTCAACATGATGGTACCTTTTCCTTCAACTGGGCAAGGTGAGTCATTACCCATCCTAACTGATTCACCATTATAATATTCAAAAGTTTCAAACTTTTCTTTATCTCCAGTTATGTGATGAGTACATCCACTATAATTAATCCAGACAATTTTTTCCAACTTTAGATATGATTGTTGTTTCAACATACCTCTCTTCTTTGTCTGAATCCTCCTTCATAGCAAAAAATACTACCTCAATATCTTCACCAGAATCAACATCAGAATTTTCATCTTTTTTCTCAACCAGGTAACAAGCCTTCTTTCCTTTGTCCTTTTAATCTTGGTTATCTCTTCTGTCAGAGTGTCGGTTGCTTCTGTAGTCTCGGTCATCACTTCTGTCACACTTCTTTTCATAAGATCTATCATTGTTTCTTTAATATTTTCTCTTGTTAGGGTATCTAGCAGCAAAATGTCCAATTTCCTTGCAATTAAAACAAACCAATGGTAATTTACCTTTATATCTTCCTTTACCTCAATGTAATCTCCTAGCCATTAGTGCTTCAAGTTCATCAAGTTCGTGTTCATCACTATCACTGTCACTATCATTTCTCATAGTGTGTTTGTTACTAGATTTGATTATATTCAGAGAGGACTTGAATGCAGACTCAATAGTAGGTAAGACATTGTTGTCACAGTTGTTCATCTCAAATGAAATAAGTCTACCAATCAACCCATCAAGAGTAACATTGTTATTTTCTAATGTTCTCATTTCTTGAATTGCAGATACTCTAATAGCATAAATAGGCAGTAAGGTTCTCAGAATTTTACTTACAACTGTTTATTCATCAATTACTCCTCCTACTCCACAAATAACATTAACAAATTCTTTGATTATGTCACTGTACTAAGTGATTTTATCTCCTTTCATTCTCAGGTTATCAAACTTTCCTCTTAGGATTTCAGCTTTAGCTCTTAGCACATTTGCATCTCCTCCATGTACTAGCTTGATTTTGTCCCACATTTTCTTTGTAGAGGTGCATGATTTCACATCTTCAAATTTAGCCTCGGTTAGTGAACAAGAAATTTCTATCATCATAGAATTATGTTTATTTTTCTCTCTCAGTTGATCAACAATCAGAGGTCAAGTAGGTGCAACATGTTTAGTATCCAAGTGTTTATGTAACATCATTTCCAATACCAGATAGATGAAGTCTTATCCTTCTTTTCCATGATGCAAAGTTGTCCTTGTTCAACTTAGGCACATCTCTTTTACTCATCTTGTGATCTTTAGCTTAAGTCCCTTTAAACTTTTCTTCCAAGCACCAAAGCTCTGATACCAATTGTTGGAATAACTGAGAGGGGGGAGTGAATCAGTGGCCTTAAAAATAATTCCAAAAGATCCAACCAAAAACTTATCTCTCAAATATAATACCCTCAATTATCTTACAGTCCCAATATCATCAATATGCATGCCATAAATAACTTTAACAAATATAAACTCTTGGTAAGATATACTATTTATCTTTTCTAGACTTCACTGAGTAGCAAAAAATAAACTTAGAGTTAACCGACCAATCTAGTTTCAATAATGTGTAAAAACATATCAATGCAATGAAACATATACACATTTGACATAGATTTTAAACATGGAAACCCAATATAGGAAAAACCACCTGGGACTGGTAACCCAAAATATTTTCACTCTTCTAAAGTGAGCTTGGTGAAGAGCCAACCCTATTAAAGGTTACAATACACACTGTTAAGTGTGACCTTGTTAGAGGATTTAAAACCAATAGTTTGTCTTTTGACCTAGCACTCACTATGTTTTCAACAAGAAAACCTTTTGATACTCTTGAGTATCTCAATACAATAAGGATTGTTAAATCCCACTCGGTTAAGATATTTTCTGAATGAATGATTAAACTGATACAGTAAATGATCTGTTTAAAATACAACTTTGATTTGCAAATATTCAGATCTATTGTTAGTTCAATAATACCTCTCTGATCAATATACACTTTAGTTCCTTTTCTTTCTTTCTTTCTTCTACTCAGTGAATGCTCTATCCTCTATTGATCAATGTCTACAAAATTCCTTGGCTCTTTTCTTCAACCTATATGATCAGATCTGCATGAAGGGTTCTTTCTTCACACAAAATATATTCAGCATTCCTCCTTTTTATAATGAATTCCTTGTCTCATTATATAGACATGATTAGCCGCTCAATCTCCTTTTTTTTTTTCGTAGATCTCTTCTTGATTCGTAAAAATCACCATGTGTTGCTTTATCCCATAAAGCTTACCTTTAGTTTTATTCCTAAAATCTCTCCTTGATAACTGTGAATAAAACTTGCTTTAAATATTCTTCCTTGCTTTCGTTTAACTGACCATTGAAAATAAAGAAATCAATTAGTTAATCCCTAAATTGTATCTCTGCCAGCTAAGCAGTTTTGTTGTTCTTTAACTCTAGTTATGCTCGGTCATCATCTTAAGTAATTCTTGGTCATTAACTCCATTTACTATGGTTCTCAGTATACACTTTCTCGGTAACACTTGCTCGGTTACTGTTGTGCTCAGTATACACTATGAACTGCTCGGTGTTCACTGTCACTCGGTGTATACAGTCTTTTTGTGTTTTACTGACCACATAAAATTTGTCTCTCCAGATCTTCAAGGTTATGACAATATGTGTAAGAACAGTTAAACCATATCAGGTTGACAGCAATGACAATACAATACATTAACTGATTTAATGTCTTGCATTCACTTTTGCAGCTCGGTGATCATCAACTTATCATCTTCAAACATTCAATCAGTTATAGTTCATCAACATGGAGTTCACAAGTATTTTTAGTAGAACTAAATTGATCATCAGTAACTTGCTAGCAGAACTTATCCACTCTCCCTTCCAAGTCTCCATTTTTCTTTTATATTTGCTGATTAGATTTTCCTAGTAGCTAACTTTGTTTACCCCTACAAAAAGTGGAATTCCCAAGTTTCTTCTAGGAAGATATGCAATATTGAAACTAATAATTCTTATTATATCCCTTTGGAGTCTCATTTGTGTATTTAGGAAAAATACTTGTGACTTCCTCTAGTTAATGCTTTATCCTAAGGCCTTACAATACTTCACTTAGAAGTCTTTCATGGTTATAGCCTCTAATCTGCTCGCATCTCTGAACATGATTGTGTCATCTGTAATTTCTAGTGTGACATGTTTTCAACCCCTTTAGAAACCTTCATTCCCTTCCAATTACCTAACTCCCTTAGTTGTGTCATCCCTCTACCCATAACTTCTGCCAAGATTATGAAAAAAATAGGTAAGAAGGGGTTGCTTTCTCTTATACCCCTAGAAGTGGATATGAAACCATGCACAACTTCATTTATCAATATTTAGAATTTGTGTCTATTTATACAACTTTCAATATATTTGACCCAATTATCATTGAATTCAAATCATTTCAATAACTAAACCAAAAATTGTTTGCCTACCAAATCATAGGCTTTGAGGATATCAAGTTTTAATATCACACTAACAGCTCCTAGTTTTCTAGTAGTATTCATTTCCTCATGTGCAATTATTATTACTTTTTTAATAGATCTACCTAGGGATAATCCACTTGGCTTTCTCATATTATGTTCTTTATTACTACTTTTAGTCTACTTGCAACAATCTTGGTCATGAATTGTATGTCATATTGCATAGTGCAAAAGGTTTGAGTTTGTTCATGTTCACTATCACCTTCTTTTTTGGTATAAGAGCCAAAAATGTATTATTAGTTGCCCCAATCATTACCTTTATTATAAGTGATTACTTATCCACAATAGTCATATCATCTCCCACCACATCCCAAAAATGTTGGAAATTTTAGTCAAGAAACTATTAGGCCCTGACACTTTGTTGGGGTTGAATTGGAAAATTGGGTTTCTGACTTTGACTTTGGTAATTTCTTTATATAGCATCTAGTTTTGTTCTTCTATTACTAATTCCATAATTTTACTATTTTCTTTCTTTCAACTTGATGTATTTGTGTTTGCCTATTTAGAATTTCCTCAAAGTATCTTATTGCTCCTGCATTTATCCCTTCTATGGATCTTTCCATTCCACCACCATCAAGGTAATCTTTAAGAAACCCCCCCCCCTTCAAAAAAGGTGTAAAAAACTGGCAAAATTTAGAAAACTATCGAGAGGAAATTATTAATTTTATTGGCAAAAAAATTTTCTTTTCAAAGAAAAATAATAATCTCATTTCGAGAACCGTGTTCTTGTTTAAGAACTACCAAAATATATATTGGCGAATAAAAAATAGTATTTATAGTATAAAAATATATATTGGCGAATAAAAAATAGTATTTATAGTATAAAAAATATATATTGGTGAATATTCAAAACACAGTGATAGGACTACATGTCAAGTGTGGTGCTACGTGTCATTTACTGATGACCATTTTGTGAGGACAGTTTGTGTAGCTTCGATAGGCTAAAAGGAGGGTCGATGGCTAACGGTTATGAAGATACGCAATGGTCATGTTGATAGTGTGTGTGAATTCGGCTGTTACATTGGTGGTTTAGATTTGTAGGCCACGAAGATACGCAAAGTTCAAGTAAGTTTATGGTTGACAGTTTGGCATTTGCGTAGCTTCGACATAGTTTGTGGTGACTGGTGACACTATGCGTAGCTTCGGTAGGCTAAAAGGAGGGTCGATGCTGACAGTTATGAAGATACGTAATGGTCAGGTTGACGATGTGTGTGACTTTGATAGTTATGTTGGAAGTTTGGAGTTGAAGGCCACAAAGATATGCAAAGGACAGGTTGACAGTGTGCGTGACTTTGGAAGTTAGGATAGAAGGTAGGATATGGGGGTTCTGAGGCCACACTGGCAGTCTATGTAACTTCGCCGCAAAGTTACAGTGATATTGAACACTGAAGTGCAATTAATGAGGCTTATTGACGCCAAGATTTTGATTAGACATTAAAAAGGATAATTTGTATGAGATATGAGCTGTGATTCATAAACATTCATTATTTTTGCTTTTCGGAGTCAAGTCACCTTACGTGAAACATTCCTTCAAAATTTAATGTAGTTGCCAAGTTGTCAGTTCAAAATTTAAAATCATAGCTAGGATATGGTAGTTCTGAGGACATGCTGGCAGTCTGCGTAACTTGAGTAGTACATAATCCAGGCCAATATTTTGATTAGACATTAAAAAGGATAATTTTGTGGGATATGAGTTGTGATTCATCAACATTCATTTACGGGATATGAGCTGAGATTTAGTAGGATGTCCTTAGTCATCTAATGTCTGCAACATGGGATCATGCTACCAGTTACGGCAGATACCAAAGTGACATGTTTGAACTTGAAGTAGAACATGACAAGGTGGAGATACGCACCATTTTTTATGATCATGGCTTCGCCCAGGAGGGGTTCAAGGAGGAGATGATTCGATTATTTTCTAGTCTACACATCGACTGATCTTTTTTTCTTTGTGGATGGTATTATTATATTATAGTTTATACTATAACATATTAACAAATTACTGTTAGTCTATTAGTATTAGGATATGTAGGAGTCGACTTTCAGACTGTCAGACTAGGCTTTTGTAATTTCCTCTGAAAGTTCAATGGATCTTAGGAAAAATTTTGTTACTTGTAATTTGTAAATACAAAATTCAAATGTAATTTTCATTTTGGTTTTGAAAACGGTTGGAAGCTTGTCGTTTCTCCTTATGGGGAAACCACAACTGTTCAAAACTTCAGTCACTCAGTGAATCTCAATTAGTGATTTAGTTACCAGTATTATGTATACCTAATACCGGTTTTTGAATTTAATAGTAATATTTTATACATATGAGAACTAGAAGACTCTTTTTCAAATAGTGTTACTATTTTTAGTTTTACGCGTTATTTGCTAATACTTCAAATTTCAATACTAAATAGTCAATACAGTAACATGTTACGTGAATCATGAAATTGAATAATAGTTTTATAAATTGAAAAATATGTAAATTTTAATTATTAATTAACTTGAACTTTGAAGCATATGTGAGTGTGAACTGTGATTCTGTATAAAATTATAAATACCTATTAACTGATTCAGAATGCTAAATCGCAATTCACTTCACTGACTGAATGAGATGTCTGATGCTTCTGAAATCTAATTCCCACATGGCACATGGAAATTTGGAACCCACTCCAAGCTCTGAAGTTACGCCTGGCTATTTCATAACTTCTCAATGCTTAATTTATTATGATGGTGATGGGTTCCAAAGTTACGCCTGGTTGTTTCATAACTTATCAATGATTAAGTTTTTATGATGGTTAGGAGTTCCAAAGTTACACCTGGCTGTTTCCATGATTCAAATTTCCTTTTTTTTTTAATTCCTAGGCTTTTGGCAAAAATGTGTCGATTTGAATGTAGGAATTAACAAACAATTGGCGAAATAGGTCGTGGTCAATATAACAATTAATTAATGGTTGGCAAAATAGGTCATGGTCTATATAACAATTAATTAATGGGTGGCGAAATAGGTCATGGTTAAGATAACAATATAAACCATTTGGCTATTTTAGATTTTATATGCAATTCATAATTAATACCCTTGGCAAATAAGAGACTGTTAAAAGAACCATGTTAGATTGGTTAAAGGAAAATATATTGGTCAACCTCGTCAAATGGAAAATCTTATTGGTGATTCCAATGAATATTTAATTGTTACCGTGTCAATATTGGGCGATTTGGGTCACCATATATCGTGCGTGATCCGCCAATTCCGCCAAAAATATTTCTCAAAATTTTCCAAAAGGCGAATATTTGTCACTAAAAATTACGCTGCACCACCATGTTTCTATATTTTTGTGACTCTTTTTTGGTTTTTGGTTTTTATTGATGTATATTGGGATAATTTGGTGTTTCTATCACCTTCTTTGAGCCATATTTCTGTTGATTTTTACCTCTAATAGCATTCTTCCCTTTCTTGGAGTTACGCCAACTCATCCTTCAATGTTTTTCTTGCTTCATATTCCTCAAGTCTCATTCCCCTGGAAATTATTATTTCATTCAATTTCAAGAGTTCCTTCTCAACCTTTACTCTTTTTGCAACTATGTTTTTTAAGTTTTCCTTATTCCACTCCTTCAACTTATTTTTCACATATTTGAGTTTCTTCCAACTTTGTATAACTTGAATTTGTTTACCAATGTTAACAATGTGGACTCCCTTAACCAAAAATTTTCAAATTTGAATGTGCTACCATTTGGTGGATTCTCTAGGGAGATAGGTGGCTCAGTAGGGTAGTGGTCCGATCCTGCGTAGGGTAGAATCCTTTCTTCCTGCATCTCCATATTCTAGTCCCAAACTCCATCGATTATAAATATGTCAAGCCTTTATTCTATGTTGGAAAAACCCTTCCTCCTATTTTTCCATGTATGTGTTTCATTCTTTATTTTTATGTTGATCAATTGGTTCCTATCCACAAAGGACTGAAAATCTCTCTAAATGTTGGTCATGTTTGGTAAACTACCTCTTTTCTCCTCATTATTCAAAGTGCCATTGAAGTCTCCCCTAGAATGACTCTCCCAAATCCAATTATCCAATGCTCTTATGAGTTTTATTTTCAATTCTCTCTCGTCCTATGTGACTATGGGTACATATATATTGATTATTTGTAGATTAATATTTTTTTTTGTTATCTTGAATTTCGCCATCATCCTATTCTTATTCTCCTCAATGATTCTACCATCCACCTTTATAAGATCCCATAATACTCCCAATCCTTCTAAAGAACCATTGGCCTCAACAAAAAAACTTGATCATTTCCCCAATACCTTCATCCTCTAAGCACTATCATTTTTGTCTTGCTTTGTTTCTTGTAAGAGTGATATATCTATTCTAGCTTGATCTATTTGCTGCTTGATCAAGCATCATTTTTTCAAGGCATTTACGCCCCTAATATACCAATTTAGACACCTCATTACCTCCTAGAAAGGATAATATCCTTCCCTAAAATTATTTTTCTTTTTCCTACTGCATTCACAACCAATTTCAATTTGGCCTTATTGGATTTAGGCCTTGTCTTGCCCTTCTTTATATTTGGTGTTTTCAGTTTGGATGTAGTTTTTTCCAGAATTGTTACTTCCACAATAAATACCTCTTATCCTTCCCCTTTATTCTCTTCTTCAAAATTTGATCCATCCTCCCCAACCATATCCCCCACTACTTCCTACACCTCACATTCCTCCATGTTAGGTGCAGTTGTGGCATGTTGTTAATTAGTGGATAAGCCAATTTTCTCAAGACCAAGTGGTGTCCCAATCATATCTTCATGTAGTTGTTCAAATTTTGAGGTGGTTGAACAAGGTATGTCTTCCTACACTTTTGGGTGTGCATCCTAAATCTCCTTAACTTCTAGAGTTTCTAGATCTACACTATTTTTGTCATCTGGATCATTTTGAGTATTTCCAATTTTTGGCTTTGGGATGTTTTTTGAATTTTGTTTGTCCTTATTGCTATACAACATTGTGTCATCTTTGAGAGGAGGGATTATTTCCTCAGTATTTGCATGATTCTCACCCCAAGGCTTTCTTTGGAAAATTTTGATTGGTAAATCACATCACCATGCTCCTTTGTGGTACACTTAGGGTATATGGTTATGAAGTCTTCTCTTTCTACCTTTTGTTTCTAAATGCCCTAATTTTTTTGTATTTCAATATCCTGTTGGATAAGTGGTGCAGGAGCACCCATAGGTTGTCTAGGGAAATCTATTTTTTTTTAGTTTTGTGTGTGCCTTAGGGAATTTTTTGTGTTAATCTAAAGGTCATTTTGACCATAGAGTAGGTGCAATGGGGTTTAGGTCAATAGAGTCTTAGGACCTATTGTTAAGTGCAATTAAGCGTAAGAAGTTGTAAATCCTTCTAAATGGCACAAGTGTGGTGATGATGTCATCATGAGATTAGTAGGGTCAAATATGGGTTAGAATAATGTTTTAGCCATAATTATAGTTTTTGGGAAGATTTGATGAGCATTGAAACTCATTTGCATAGTTTTGCAGGAAATTGTCAAAACTTGCAAAAGTTGCATTTTGCAACTTTGCAACGTTTGAAATGTTGCTCGGACAACATTGTCAAGTTTGGAAAACTCAACCAAGAAGAGCCAAGAGGGTAAAATAAATATTTGATGAACCTACTTAAGACATTCCTTGACCTTGGAGCAAGGTTGGATGCCCATTGTATAGACTAAGTTTTTGAAAGCAATGAAGGATATGTGAATTGGTGTGCAATTTTGAAGTTTTTGGTTACAGTAGTGTTTTAATGGATTGAACCTAGAACTTTATCTCATGCATGGTGTAGTGTAGATTTTTTCTTGATCCTGTGTGGATTTAGTTAGGCTTTTTGTTTAGTTTTGAGTTCTTCTTGTAAATAGTTTTGTTTTGACACTGTCACTGGTCATAACCAGGCAGTTTGTAAAGATGGAGATCTAGATCATTCTCCCACCGTGCATTCTGTATGGCCCTTTGGGAATAGTGAATAGACTCCATGTGTGTAAATATTTCAGGAGTTGGGGCCCTCAAAAGAAGAGGAGCTAATTTTAATTTCTTTCCCTAGGCGAGCCAGAGGTGAGCCAGGCTAGGGAAGACCAAAGTGCAGAGAGCACAAATTGTAGAGGTGGATAGATGGGAGAAGACTTCCTTTTGGAATTGAAAGATAGGAGTCTTTCCAACATGTGGTGAAGAGGGATAAGTTAGAACAATCCATTGGTGAATTGAAAACTTACCAAGTTGTAGAGGAGCCAGGAAAAGCCTAAAGACCCTTAATTTTGCTCAATTTGAGTTAGGGCACTGTACGGCCAGTGGTGATCCCACAACCCCAAAAATCCTTGAGGGGTAGGCATATGAACCAATAATCCTAAGAAAATATTTAGGTTTCTTTGGAAGGATTGGGAGTAAATCCCTAATTTCTCAGAGAAGGAGACCTAATTGGGCTAGTAGCCTTTTAGGCCTAATTGAAGAATTTGGTGAAATTGACTTGTGAATGGAACTAGGTTGGACTTGTAACACCCCTAGTTGGTCGGATTGAAGTCTCTAAAGGAACATCCACACCTCTTCAAGATCATTCAAGAATTTTGAGGTTAGAAGCCTTTAAGATAATTTAAGGGCTAATGGCTAGTGTTTCAAGAATGCATCAAGTTTTGACTTGATAGAAGAAACTTTCATGATAGTTGGGTTGGCTAAGTAAACCAGGGGATCCTAATCAAGAAAAGACCATATAGGTGGAAAGTGGTGTAGAGAAGACACCCTAGAAGTCTTTAAAGAAGACTAAGAGCATGAATTAGTGAGCAACTCATCCAACCTCCCTATCAGATTGGTATCGGAGCCCCAAAAAGATTTGGGATTGTTAGTCCATGTCAGATTGTGTGTCTAGTGGGTCCACAATCATGGTAACCAATGTGGAATTGGCCAAAAAGGTCGATGAACAATAAGTTGACAATAGGCTATTAAGGGATAGAATAGCTCAACTTGAACAAGCATTAAGTGAAGTGCAGACCAAGACTTATGAAGTCAGTGACAAATTGGAAGCAAAAGAAACAAAGGGTAAAGAGGTAACAAAGGAAGAAAAGACCCCTAAACATGACCTTGTGTTGCAAGAGGAGCCTTTCTTGAAGGCATTGAAGGCTATGAGTGGCGAGGCACTTGAAGGAATACCACTATTTAGTGGGAAGATGGAGGAAGATCTAATCATGGACTGGATTGAGGGCATGGAAAATCACTTTGAATGTGATGGAGTCACAGAAGCTCAGAAGGTCAAAGTAGAAAAATCAAAGCTTAGAGGCTCTGCTTTGACATGGTGGAAGTTCATTCAGTCAAAGAGATAAAAAGAAGGCAATAAACCAATTTCAACTTGGAAAGGAATGGTTTTCAAAGTGAAGGAAGCATACATGTCTGATGATTATGAAATTTAATTACACAAGAAGAGGCAGAGCTTAAGATAGAAGGATCTTGATGTCAATTCCTACACTGATGAATTTCATAAGTTGTGCATGAGATCAAATGTCTTAGAGGATGAAAGCCTTAAGGTGGCTAGATACCTTAATGGATTGAAATGTAGTATTCAAGAAGAGAAGACTCTTCTCAGTTCCAAAATAGTGCACTAATGTTACCAATTGGCCATAAAGATTGAAGAAAAGAGTAGAAGAAAGAAAGATCAGACTTCCAAGAATAGAGGAAGAGGAAGAGATCAAAGAGGAGATAGAGGAGGATACCAAGGCGGAGGGACTGATCAGAGAAGCCAACGAGAGTCTAAAATTGCAAAGCATGGAAATTAAACCACTCCTAGAGGAGGTCATGGAAGAGGTAGAGGATCTCAAGGGGGTTCTAACAAAGGAAGAGGAGCAGGTAGAGGTAATTCCTACTTTGCTAGTATGAAATGCTATAATTGTGGACAAATGGGTCATCCTTCTTATAGGTTCCCTGAGAAAGCATCTTCTTCTAACACAACAAAGATAATAACCTAAGATTGGTCATATTGAATCAAAAATGGGGGATAACTTGATGTTTAGAAGGGTTGTAAATAGACAACCAGTCAAGGAGGAGCCAAAACAAAGAAGAGCCTTATTCAGAGTGATGCAAAATACTTGGGAAAGTGTGTAAAGTTATAGTGGATTCAGGGTCCACTGATAACATCATATTAGATGAAGCAATAAAGAAGCTTAAGTTGGAGAAGATAGCCCATACTAACCCATACAATGTGACATGGTTGAATAAAGGGAAAAGTGTCCTTGTGAATGAGTAGACTTGGGTGGAATTCTCCATTAGAGGTGTAAAGGGTAAAAATGGGATGTGGGGGTTGTGTAGTGTATATTTAATGTGATGATTGTTATGTGTAAGAAAGACAAGATATTCCTTTTAACCTCAAATACACAAAGGAAGGATCCAAATTGATTAACCTCAAAGGAAGGATCAATGTATAAATGAATCAATCGATTGGAAATGAGAATAAAGAGGAAGACCTTAGATTCCTTTTTATAGAAGAGAATGTGTGATAGATTTAGGAAGATTAAAAACTTTAATTGAAATGAATTGAAGAAAAGTACTAACCTCAAAATGCTACATATCTTAAGAATGTTTTTTTCAGGTGTCTACACTGAGTTTCTAGAAAATCTGCAATCGAATCTGGAATAGAAACGTAGAGATGAAGAAAACCTAGAAATATTTTTCCGATCTAGCTCAGTTCTGATTTTGACACAAAAATGAATGTCACCTTTGACCCAAAATTTCTGATTCTGACCCATAATCAAAATGTTGATTCTGACCCATAAATGAATGTCACATTTGACCCACAATTTTTTATTCTGACCTAGATTCTGACCCAGAATAGAATGTCAATTCTGGCCCAAAATCTCTAACAGGAAATATGTTTCTGGATCCTGATAGTTTTCCAAAAAGGGTATCCAAATCTGCACTCCAATTCACTGTTATGAACTTGTCCCTGCAAGAAAAATGGTTTTTTTTTTTTGGGGGAGGGGTTTTCCTTGGTCAAACCCTAGTTTTGGAATTAACCTCAAAGTATAATTGAAATTTCATAAGTAAAACAAAGTAAATGAACAAATTCACCTTGCTTGTATAGAAACTCTTGTGGCGGATTCGAATCTGTGGATCCACAAGTATGTATGCACCAAATGGATGTAGAATGTATAATTTTGGATGTAGGATGTCTCAAATAAATTTCTTGTAGATCTTCAACACCAATCTTGAGTGGATCTTGGAATAGGAAGAGGCTTGGAGGAATGTGGATGGAGAAATCTTCAACAAGAAGGCTCCATAGAGCTTGAATCCTTCAATAGCTACCAATGGATCTCCTTGATGAATTGAATACTTGAATGTCTTTGAATGCTTGAATATTAGAGTAGATGCTTTCTTCAATAGATCATTCATAGAGTTTGTATAGATGAAATTGCTTCTTGTGTCTTAGATGCTTAGAGAAAATGAGAGGAGAAAGCTTCCTTATATATGAATCTAGGGCACAATCTTCTAGAGAGGCCTACATAGGAGAATTAAATTCCAATTAGACCTATATCCCTAGAAGTGGACCTATATTAAATATAATTTCAAGATTCATTTCTCCGAAGACAAAAATAGCTGACCCAGAAGTGGGAATTAAACCTTTCCAAAGCCTGACATATGGAATCCCCAAAATCATGAAATTTGTACCTTGGGTCAGAATCGAGGTCAATTCTAACCTAGGTCAGGGTCAAAGGGTCGAGGTCAAACTAGACCTAGAAAGGTCAATTTTGACCCTGAGGTCAAAAGTCTCAGTTTGCAGTTTAGGGTGCCAGAAACAGGCCAGAGAAAAGTGGGAAATGGGGAAGAACAGGGGAAAAAGCCAGATCCAATTCAGAGACCCATTCAAGGCACTTGACATGACCCCAAACCACTTACTCAGAAGGCTAAACTAGTCTACAATGGAAGTGCTTCCATTTTCTGACTATACATTCAGCCCCCACTTTAGCAAGAGTATGGACTCGATACAAACTCTTGGTAAAGGAGATCATGAAGAAAAGATAATATTATTGAAATCAAAAGGGACAAAGAAATCCCCAATCCCCCAGGGACTTAATTCTTTCAACCCTAAGATCACGATAAGAGAGATATCACCAGTTAAACAGAAAAAGAGAGAGGGTGTGATTACCTTTCCCAATGAGAACTTATGTCCCATTGTAAACCACACAAGGAAACAGTGCAACTGGAAAGATGGAGTTGAACCACCTAGTGAATGAGGCTACTCACTAGTCAACCCATTAGGGAGATATAGTCTTAAGGACACCTTCTGACCTTAAGGGATCAAAACATTGTAAATTGAAACTGGAGGTATCAAGAGATCCATATAAATTTAAACTGGAGGGATCACGAGATCCTATAAGGTAAAAATCCATGCTTTAAGGATTAGTCTTTAATCCATAAAGGGACAAAGTTTTAAGTTTGAAAATATTTTGAAAGGGACAATAGGCTTGATTCCTTTATCACTTTGCACCAACAAAGTAATAAGGGTCATATAAAAGAATCTAACAAACATTTACCAAACACATTACGGGACAAGCACAATACAACAGGAAAACACAAGCCAATCAAGCACATCGTCTACTCTCCATATCTTGGTTTATATCATTTAGGGAAGGTGGGTAACTCGCAAGAGGGACTATATCCAATACAGTAGGAATAATAGCCAATTCCAAAGAAGGATCCTCTTTAGAATCACGATGTTCGATACTAGGTGTAATTATCAATTGAGTTGAAAGCATATAAGGTAAATCAGTATCAAGATCAATGGTCTCATATTCATCACTAGGATCAATAGGATCATCAATAATATCCTCCTCATCAAGATTAATTAAAATAGGATCTAAGATGCGAATAGAATCATCATAATCATTCATCTTAATATCATTATGAAGATTAACTTCCTCCAATACATCAGGCATAGGTTGGTCAAAATAAGGTAAAGAATTTTGAAGAACAGAGGCACAGGCCCTAGCATTATCCCTATTCTTCTTATGATGTTCATTAGCAGATTTGTTACGCTTTTCTTTGTTTGACACATGTTGAGGACTAGGAGGAATGACAACTGATTCCTTCACAAGTTCTATAGGAGGATTAGTAAGATTCATAGTAGGCTGAGAAGTGACACTAGGAGGTTGAGTAATAGAGCTAGTAGTAATGGATAAATGAGGTATAGAAGGAGTGGGAAAAATACCATGGTTAAGATCTATATGAGGCATGCTTAGCTCGACAATATTGAGATGTTTATAGGCTTGATATGAATGAAAAAGATTATCAAGGTGAGGAGGACATGAATTAGATAATGAAGGCCAAAATAAATCAAGAGTAGCACAATCTTTAGGCCTAGAAGGTTGATACAAACTATGATTAATCATTTTCACTTCTCCATTATGAATGAACTTAATACACTTATGAATAGGAGAAGAAACAGGTTGCATGGTAGTAAACCAAGGAAAACCAAATTTGAATTGAAACTGATCAGAAGTGGGAACAAAAATGAAGGTAGTATCTACAACTTTACCACAAAGTTCAACAGGAAAGTTAATTGAACCAAGTGAAGGATAGAGAAAACCATTACAAGTTTGGATCCATGCATCAGATGTATCGTAACAATCACGTTGTAGGTTTTTCATAAAAATTATTTTCTCAATAATGAAATTTATTAAAGACGTGGGATCAACAAGACAACCATGCGTAGGTATCTTAGCAATCCTAGCATAAATATAAAGGGACTATCAGGAGCCTTAATAGTCTCAG
This sequence comes from Thuja plicata, assembly GCA_018584345.1. Taxonomy (NCBI): domain Eukaryota; kingdom Viridiplantae; phylum Streptophyta; class Pinopsida; order Cupressales; family Cupressaceae; genus Thuja; species Thuja plicata. The sequence continues at coordinate 311,102 of MU228487.1, forward strand.
AATCATCAAAGGTAATTGAGAGTTCCCTAGGTTGTTTATCCTTAGTTTATTTCTAAGGTTTAGGTGGAACTTGAAGTTTAAGTCGAGTCAAAGGATCTTGAATAGTAGGTTGAGATGAAATAGCGCACTCCACATGATTAACAATGTGATTGAGATCATCCATATTTGAATCGTAAACAATATCCACAGAAGATGGTTGAGTGATGGTATTAGTATCATGTGTAGGTAAAGGATTTGTATAAATTTGAAGGTTTTGATTAGGAGGAGAGACAAATTTGTTCCCACTACTATCAAAATTATCAACAGATAAAGCATAAGAAACAATTAAGTCTTAAACCTTATGCTTTAGAGAATAACATTTTTTAGTATCATGGCCATTCTTTCGATGGTATTGACAATAAGCTTTAGTATCAAAGGATTTTGATACCATCATAGTAGGGAGAAGAGGTCAAATAGGAGGCAAGGTAATCATAGTAGCACTTAACAACCTACTCATAATAGAATTTAAATATTCAGAGAGAGGATTAAACATATGATTCATACGGAAAGTGGTGGATGTAGAAGTGGAATTTTTGGGTGCAACAACAACTTGATCAGCGACTGTATTCATCTGTTTATTGATCTTGACATAGTTGTTAGGTTTCTAAAACTTATTAGGATTAGGAGTGGCATCACTCTTATCAACTAGAACAGGAGCCATTGGAGTGTTGCTCTCAAATTGATTCACTTGTAATTGATAATGATGAAGTGTTGCACAAAGTTGTTGAAAAGAGGTAAATTCAGTAAGAAGAATCTTATTTCTAATATCCTTTTGTAAATTTGAAATAAACATATGTTGAATATCAATATTAGGAACAAGATAAGAAATTTGAGCATACAAATGCTTAAATCTACCAATAAAATCAGTCAATTTTTCCTTAGTGTTTTGTTTACAATGCATTAAATCAGTTAAGGGAACTTGTGGACCAATGTTATTTTGAAATTTCTCGATGAAGGTATTAGAAAGTTTAGGAAAAGAATCAATAGAATAAGGAGGTAAAGAACAACACCATTGCAAGGCATTATGACAAAAAATTTCTAGCAAACAATTTAGCTGAAATCCTATGGTCATGAGAATAATCACTACAAAGGATTTGAAATGTTTTAACATGAGTAACAAGATCTCCCTTACCATTGTAATTCTCAAGACGAGGCATATCGGCTTGCTGACAGACACTAGCATGAATAATGTCTAAGGATAAAGGACTACCCATCTCACATGTAGGAATGCTAAACTTGGATTAGGTTAAGGATGCAAGTTGTTGTTTTAAAGATGACACAATTTGAGCCAAACTAATTATTGTGGAATTGTTAGAAGAAATAGGTGGCATAGAAATATTAGGAACACTAGGAAAAGTGTAGGAAGTAGAAGGAATGGAAGACAAAAATGGTAGAACACTTGGAACCATAGTTGGAAGAGGATTGGAATAGGTAAAAGGAACACTATGGTAAGAAGGTTGTGAGGTAGGTAGAGACACCGGTGGAACACTCACAGGAATAGATGAAATTGGAAGAGATGTAGTCGTTAAAAATGGAGTGTAAGTAGGAATGATAGGTAAAGGAATGGAAGAAGATTTCCCACTAGTAACAGGAGGAGTGAATCCTAGATCTTGAGCCTCTTGAGCTAGGGGTTTAACATTCAAATGCACAAGATGAGTGATACCACACAAGAGATTAACACCTTGATCACTATCATGAAGGACTTTCTTAAGAGCCTCTATAGCTTGGATCGAATCTTTATTATGGTTTTCTGGAATAAGCCAATTTCCCATTTTATCGAGTTTTGCTAAAAAATTTTGGACTTGTTCATGTGGAACTCTTAAAGCATCATCCTCATCATGAGATGAGTGAGAAGAGTTATGCTCCATAGAAGGATTGGAATCATGGGTGGTCAAATTGTCATCTAAGATCCTAAGGAAATGAGAGGAAGACTCAGGATCAAAGGAACCCATAATTCCAAGGCTTCTTCTAACTGGGATACTATAAGTAGGACTAGAAGTAGTAAAGCCCATACACCAATGCAATTAAAATGAACTAATTTAGGAAACACAAGATTTTGATTTTTAATTTTTGAAATGTAAATGCAAGAACATAAAAGAAATATAATCTAATATGCATGCAAGATATAACATAAAAATTTAAATCTAACACCAAAAAGAAAGAGTTGTCTATCGCAGGTTCACCAAAATGTAAAGGGTAAAAATGGGATGTGGGGGTTATGTAGTGTATATTGAATGTGATGATTGTTATGTGTAAGAAAGATAAGATATTCCTTTTAACCTCAAATACACAAAGGAAGGATCCAAATTGATTAACCCCAAAGGAAGGATCAATGCATAAATGAATCAATCGATTGGAAATGAGAATAAAGAGGAAGACCTTAGATTTCATTTTATAGAAGAGAATGTGTGATAGATTTAGGAAGATTAAAAACTTTAATTGAAATGAATTGAAGAAAAGTACTAACTTAAAAATGCTATAGATCTGAAGAATGTTGTTTTTGGGTGTCTACACTGAGTTTCTGGAAAATCTAAAATCAAATCTAGAATAGAAATGCAGAGACAAAGAAAACCCAGAAATCTTTTTCCGATCTGGCTCAGTTCTGATTTTGACCCAAAAATGAATGTCACCTTTGACCCAAAATTTCCGATTCTGACCCAAAATCAAAATGTTGATTCTGACCTAGAAATGAATGTCAACTTTGACCCAAAATTTATTATTCTGAGCCAAAATCTATGATTCTGACCCAAAACAGAATGTTGATTCTGGCCCAAAATATCTGACAAAAAATTTGTTTTTGGATCCCGATAGTTTTCCAAAAAAGGTATCCAAATGTGCACTCCAATTCGTTGTTCTGAACCTGTCCCTATAAGAAAAATTGTTTGTTTTTTTGGGGGTAGGGGTTTGCCTTGGTCAAACCTTGGTTTTGTAATTAACCTCAAAGTATAATTGAAATTTCATAAGTAAAACAAAGTAAATGAACAAATTCACCTTGCTTGTATAGAAACCCTTGTGGGGGATTCGAATTCGTGGATCCACAAGTATGTATGCACCAAATGGATATAGAATCTATAATTTTGGGTGTAGGATGTCTCAAATCAATTACTTTTAGATCTTCAACACCAATCTTGAATGGATCTTAGAATAGGAAGAGGCTTGGAGGAATGTGGATGGAGAAATCTTCAACAAGAGGGCTCCATAGAGCTTGAATCCTTCAATGGCTACCAATGGATCTCCTTGATGAATTGAATACTTGAATGTATTTTAATTCTTTAATTCTTGAGAGTATATTCTTGCTTCAATAGATCATGCATAGATTTTGTATAGATGAAATTGCTTCTTGTTTCTTAGATGGTTAGAGAAAATGAGAGGAAAAAGCTTCCTTATATATGAATCTAGGGCACAATATTCTAGAGGGGCCTACATAGGAGAATTAAATTCCAATTAGATATATATCCCTAGAAGTGGACCTATATTAAATATAATTTCAATATTTTTTTCTCCGAAGACCGAAATAGCTGACCCAAAAGCGGTAATTAAACCTTTTTGAAGCTCGACATCTGGAAGCCCCATAATCATGAAATCTGGACCTTGGGTTAGAATCAAGGTCAATTTTGACCTAGGTTAGGGTCAAGGTAGACCTTGACCTAGGTCAAGATCAAGGTTGACCTTGACCCAAAAATTTCAATTGTGACCCTGAGGTCAAAATTCTTAGTTTGTAGTTTAGGGTGCCAGAAACAGGCCAGAGAAAAGTGGGAAATGGGGCAAAACATGGGAGAAATCTAGATCCAAGTTAGAGACCCATTGAAGGTGCTTGACATGAACCCAAACCACTTACTCAGAAGGATAAACTAGTCTACAATGGAGGATAATAAGACAATTTCATTTGTGATGTGTTTCCTATGGATGCATGCCATCTCCTATTGAGAATACCATGGCAATATGACAGAGGAGCCATCTATGATGGGAAGGAGAAAACCATCTCATTCAAGAAGGATGGTAGGAAATTCATGATAGAGTCTCTATTAGAGGAGGAAGAAACATATTCAAAGACCCCTAGTGTCTTGTTAAGCAGTGGCAAGGATTTCGTTAACACACTCCACCAAGAAGGAGGTGAAGGGTATGTTGTAGTTGTGACACCCAAGGGAGAAGAAAAGGTTACCAAAGAAACTATACTAGAAGAAGTCCAAAGTTTACTTGGGAAGTTCAAGGACATAATCAGTGATGGAACACCAACAACATTACCTCCTATAGAGCTATCAGTCAACAAATTGACTTCATACTAGGGGCTTCATTACCCAACAAGGCAACATACAAGCTACACCAGAGTAGAACCAGGAAGTGGCTAAACAAGTGCAAGAGCTATTAGACCAAGGACTAATCAAGAAGAGAATCAGTCCATGTGTTTTACCTATGGTCTTAGCATCCAAGAAAGGTGGTAAGTGAAGACTTTTCACTGACTCTAGGGCTATCAATAGGATTACAATTAGATACAGATTCTCTATTCCTATAATTGAGGATTTGATGGTCTGTCTTGGAGGGGCAAAGTACTTCACTAATTTGGATCTCAAAAGTGGGTACCACCAGATTAGAATCAAATATGGGGATGAATGGAAGACAACTTTTAAGACCACTGATGGCTTGTATGAGTGGAGAGTTATGCCATTTGGCCTCTCAAATGCCCCTAGCACATTCATGAAGCTCATGAATGAAGTGCTTAAGGATTTCACTAGAAGATTTGTGGTAGTGTATCTAGATGATATACTCATCTTTAGTAAGATAGTACAGGAACACTTGGAGCATGTGGAGATGGTACTCAAAAGGTTGCAGGATGAGAATTTATCCATAAATTTAGAAAAGTGTGAGTTCTTCAAGCAAGAGCTTGTGTATTTAGGGTTTGTAGTATCCCAAGGGTCGTTGAAGATGAACCCAAGAAAGGTGGAAGCTATTCTAAATTTTCCTAAACCAACCACAGGGATAGAGGTAAGGATCTTCCATGGGTCAGCTCATTTTTATAGGAATTTTATAAGAAATTTTAGTGGAATTTGTGCCCCAGTGCTAGACACTATCAAAGGAGGGCTAAAAACCAAATTCAAATGGACTTTAGAAGTAGGGAATGCCTTTGATAAGTTGAAGAAAAAAGTGGATACCCAACCCATCCTTTTGTTACCTATCTTTGATAAGCTATTCACATTGGAATGTGATGCCAGTGAAATTGCGGTAGGAGGAGTACTAAGCCAAGAAGGTAGACCTATATCTTTCTTTAGTGAGAATCTCAATGAAGCAAAGAAGAAGTACTCTGCTTATGACTTAGAGATATATGCTCTAGTGTAGTCTCTTATAAAGTGGATAAATTATCTCCTAACCAAGGAGTTTGTGGTGTTTACAGATAACCAAGCACTTAGCTACATAAACACCCAAGAGAAGTTGAGTAATAGGCATTTAAAGTGGATGGAATATCTACAATACTTTACATTTACCATCAAGCACAAGAAGGGACAATTGAACAAGGTGGAAGATGCACTGAGTAGAAGGATTCTGACAGTGCAAGAAGTATAACTTCAAAGCATTGGTATAGAGAGTTTCAAGGATCTCTATGGAGGAGATGAAGACTTCTCTGAAGCATATAAGGTATGTTCTGATTTTGAGAATCATTTTCACACTCAATTCTTAGAGTATACATTACAACATGGAATTTTTTTTAAGGGGAATTAGTTATGTGTTCCCAAAGGCCCAATGAGAGAAAATCTCATTCATGAGAAGCACAATGGTAGCTTAAGTGGACATTTCAGTATCAACAAAACAATGGAGTTGGTACAGAGGTTTTATTATTGGCCCAAGTTGCCAATAGATGTCAGATAGTATGTGGAGCAATGTGTGGTTTGTATGAAAGCCAAAGGGGGAGCTAGTAATGCAGGTTTGTACCAATCTTTACCTATTCCCAATAGACTATGGGAGTGCATTAGTATGGATTTTGTTGTGGTTCTTCCTAAGACCAAGATAGGGTTGGATAGTGTTTATGTGGTGGTAGATATATTTATCAAAATGAGCCATTTCATTCCTTGCAAGACCCCCCATGATGCTAGCTACATTTATCATCTCTTTTTCAAGGAGATTGTGAGGATACATGGGCTACCCCTAAGTATAGTATCTGACAGAGATGTTAAGTTCATGAGTCACTTTTGGAAGACTCTATGGAGAAGATTGGGAACTAATTTTTCTTTTGGTTTAGCTTACCATCCAAAAAAAAATGGTCAAATTGAAGTGATCAATAGAGTGTTAGGTAACCTTCTAAGATTCCTAACCAAGGAGTAGGGTCAGACTTCAGACTTGATCCTTCGACAAGCAAAGTATGCCTACAATGATAGTGTGAACAGGATAATAGGGAGAATTCCTTTTGAGATAGTGTATGGAATGCATCCAAGGGGTGTATGTGAGCTTAGAGATCTAAGAGTTATGGAGCATAGAAGTGTCCATGTAGAGGATTGTACTCAAACCATGAAGGAGATACATGAGTAAGTAAAGAATACCATCATAGAGGCTACTCATAAGTTGAAAGCTAATGTGGATATGTCTAGGAAAGATGTACAATTTTCAATGGGGGCTTATGTTATGGTCCACCTAAATAAGTCTAGGTTTTAGAAAGGAATGCCAACAAATTTTCAAATAAAGAGAGTGGTACCATGTAAGGTAATAGCCAAGTATGGACAAAATTCCTACAAGGTAGAGTTTCCTAAAGATTTAGGCATTTCACCAGTGTTCAATGTGGATGATCTAGCCAAGTACAAAGGAACACTAACAGATGTGAATGAGAAGAGTAAGGAGATACTGGAGGATGTAAATAATGAAGTCTTACCTCCTAAGGATAAGCTTCAAGCAGACATGATCTTGGAATCCAGGGTGAAGAAGTCTACTAGACACAAGGTGCATATGGAACATCTCATATAGTGGAAGAACAAGCCAGAATCTAAGGCTACATGGGTGGAAGAAGCTCATTTCAAGAAGTATGGCATTGATTTGTCTCTGATATCTCCCTACATTCCTTAATGTTTGTGCAGAGGGGGAGAAAGGTGCAAGAGCACCCATAGGTTGTCTAGGGAAATCTATTTGTTTCCAGTTGTGTGTGTGCCTTAGGGAATTTTTTTTGTGTTAAGCTAAAGGTCATATTGACCACCGAGTAGGTGCAATAGGGTTTAGGTCAATAGAGTCTTAGGAACTTTTGTTAAGTGCAATTAAGGATAAGAAGTTGTAAAGCCTTCTAAATGGAAAAAGTGTAGTGATGATGTCATCATGAGGTCAATAGGGTCAAATATGGGTGAGAATCATGTTTTAGCCATAATTATAGTTTTTGGGAAGATTTGATGAGCATTGAAACTCACTTGCATAGTTTCATAAGAAATTGTCAAAAGTTGCAAAAGTTGCATTTTGCAACTTTTGAAATGTTGCTCGGACAACATTGTCAAGTTTGGAAAACTCAACCAAGAAGAGCCAAGAGGGTAAAATAAATTTTTTATTACCCTACTTAAGACATTCCTTTACCTTGGAGAAAGGTTGGATTCCCATTGTACGGAGTGAGTTTTTGAAAGCAATGAAGGATATGTGAATTGGTGTGCAATTTGGAAGTTTTTGGTTACAGTAGTGTTTTAATGGATTGAACCTAGCAATGTAGCTCATGCATGGTGTAGTGTATATGTTTTCTTGATTCTATGTGGATTTAGTTAGGAGTTTTGTTTATTTTTGAGTTCTTGTAAATAGTTTTGATTTGACACTATCAGTAGTCATAACCATGCAGTTTGTAAAGATGGAGTTCTAGCTCATTCTCCCACTATGTATTCTATACAGCCCTTTGGGGATAGTGACTAGACTCCATTTTTTTAAATATGGAAGGATTTGGGGCCCTGAAAAGCAAAGGATCTAATTTTAATGTCTTTTCCTAGGCGAGCCAGAGCTGAGCCTGGCTAGGGAAGACCAAAGTGCAGAGAGCACAAATTGTAGAGGTGCATAGATGGTAGCGAAATTCCTTTTGGAATTGAAATATAGGATACTTTCCAACATGTGGTTAAGAGGGATAATTCATACCAATCCATAGGGGAATTGAAAACTTACCAAGTTGCAGAGGAACCAGGAAAAGCCTAAAGAGCCTTAATTTTGCTCAATTTGAGTTATGGCACTGTACGGCCAGTGGCGATCCCAAGACCCAAAAAATCCTTGAGGGGTAGGAATACGAACCAATAAGCCCAAGAAAATATTCAAGGTTCTTTGGAAGGGTTGGGAGTAAATCCCTGATTTCTTAGAGAAGGAGACCTAATTGGGCTAGTAGCCTTTTAGGCCTAATTGAATAATTTGGTGAAATTGACTTGTGAATGGAACTAAGTGGGACTCGTAACACCCCTAGTTGGTTTGATTTAATTCTCTAAAGAAACCTCCACACCTCTAAAATATCATTCAATAATTTGGAGGTTAGAAGCCTTTAAGATGGTTTAAGGGCTAATGGCTAGTGTTGCAAGAATGTATCAAGTTTTGACTTGATAGAATAAAATTTCATCATAGTTGGGTTGGCTAGGTAAAACAAGGGATCCTAATAAAGATAAGATCCTATAGGTTACAATTGGTGTAGAGAAGACACCCTAGAATTCTTTAAAGAAGACTAATAGCATGAATCAGTGAGCGATTCATCCAACCTCCCTATCAATAAGTGATGAAGTTAGGATATTAAGACACGTCCTCACATATTTTCCCAGTCCTTTATCAATCAGGATTCCATCCATCTGTTTGAGGTTACCAATGTTTTTCCCTATCTCTTCTAAGATATATTCATCCTAATATTCTACTAGAAAATTGTATAATCAAACCCATGTTAGTTGCTCCTTGATCTCATGTCTCCAAGGATCAAAATTTGGTAACCATCTCTTCATGTATACTCTCAAACCCTCGAGAAGGAGTGGGTCATGATCTAAAGTTTCCATTCATTCCTATCCTGAGGGTAAAACTACTAGGAAGAATTCATTTGGCATAGATTGAAGAAGTATTTTATATCCACATTTTGAGATGCACCAATCATACATTTTCCCATGGTCAACCTGGCCCCCTCCCTATTTGAGGATTAAACAAAAATCCTTATACCTTTTTATTGATTTTCGAATATGATTTTTTTTAAGAAAATGGGAATTAGCTTATTTAAATTTGATTTTTCTTGAGAGGACTCACTCGATAGCATTTCCACACTTGTTTGTAATTCATTTTTTGGGGGCATTACCACTTTTCTCTTTCGTAGATTGGTTATTCATCCTCCCAGGTTGTTAGGGTTTTTTAATCACCAATTCTCATATGTATCCACATTAATTTTCTCTTCTTGTGAATGTCACCCATACCATCTTCATCTAAAATTTTGGATTTACTTGATCATTCCATTAGGTCCTTTTTTAAATAGTTTCCCCTTTCATCCTCCTCAATTGGAGATTCGGTTTTGAAATTCCCTACCATTCCACCTTGTGCCTCCCTTACTTTGTGTTGGTCATCTACCTTATTTCCTTCCTACTATTGGTGTCATTGGTATTCATATCTACCCATATTCCCTTCTCATACACCCATTGTATTATATGGTTAGGGTTTATCCTTTACCATATGACTGAGTTCCTTTCATATGTCTTCCATCCATTTTTTATTTTTGCACAAAATTCATCCATTAGTGTTTTTTGATCCATTTCTTTGCTCCATCCTTTCACAATCTAATTCCCATATTGAGATTCCTACCTGCTTCAAGATTCTTTGTTTCATCCAAGGCTTCTTTGGTCCTCTCACCATTTCTCCTTGATCCTCTTCTCCTTACTCCTCACACCTCTACTCCTTGTGCCTCTTCTCTTTGCATGTCATTTTGATTTTTTTCATCACTTTAAGATATATATTAGAAAGTATAGATATGAAATATTTATTAAAAGAAAAGAAAAAAATAAGTAAAGGAGTTTTAAAAAAAGAAAAAGTTTAAAAATATTTACCTTTTAAATAGGGAAATGTCTATATTTTTTTTCTGATTCAATTTTTATCTTCATTGTACAAAGGAGAGAAACAAGCCACCCTTCCAAGGACTACAAGTGGTAAGGATTGAGATCCTGGGATGAGTAATCAAGAATGGGATACCAGTGGAGGAGGTGTGTGTCACATCACTTTCTTTTCATTTTTGATTTGGATTACTATTTTTGAGTGATTCTTGTATGTAGCCCTAGGCTTGGTGTGAGGGAACCTTTCCTAGGCACCAGGGATCATAGAAGAAACCTTAGGCCTTCTAGGGTGACCTTGACCTAAGAAGACACCACTGACCTCCCAAGGGACCCTAGACCTTATAAGGTTCTTGGTGCCTTCCAAGGAACTAGGTACCCAGAAAGGTGCCTCTAAACTTTCAAGACACCGTAGTCCTAGAAGGCACTAAAAGACACTTAGGGTTGATAGTGGGTGATGGATTGATTACATTATTAATATTTTATATGTTTGATGTATTCATAGGAACCAAAAATGATACAGGAGCATGGGGGTACCCAGATAATGACATATCTACAAGAGAGGGCCCGCAAGCTCTCTTACAAGGATCTAGAGATCTTGAGAGAGGTAATATTGTATTGGGTGTATTGGATTATGATCATGCAGTACCATGATTTTATGCTAATGGTTCTCATGAATAATTAGAATGTAGACACCTCCACCTTCCATTTATCAACAATAGAGACAACAATCACTAGAGATGATGTGTTTTTAATTACTAGATTTCCTATTTGTGTGAGGACATTGAGATATGATTTTCACAATACTGGGGAGGAGCTTCTACAGGATTAGATATATTTTCTAGATAGATCTATCTATGGTGACCTAAACAAAATGATACCTTTTTATATTATAATATATGTAGGTCCAAGAGTTCCTATTCTTAGAAAGGTTTTGATGATGATTATTTCTTTATTCGTGACTTTGGATGCTTGAGGCACTACATTTTTGTTAGGTTTGGTGCATACCTTTTAAAGTATAGAAGAGGAGCATGATATCTTCTCTTATGGTTAGAGATTTTTGGAACATTCTTTACATGACTTAGGGAGATATGTTCATCATGAACATACAAGTTTGAGCAGGTGCACACTACTACATATATGAATGTTTGAGCATATATCATGTACTAGACCAGTGGGATTTTAGTACATGTTACATAGATAAAGCCTAGAGAATATAGATACACATATAGTAGCACATGGTATAGAGAACATTTTCTCTACTAGAGATTAGTGATTGACCTTTTACAACCCATAAATATTATATGCATTCCATATAGACAGATGGTAAGATAGATAGATGTAAGGAGGTGGATGAGGATTATGCAACATGACCAAATTCTAGAGGGTCAACATGAGTAAATAGTGGTGCCTTTTTATTTTGATCAAGTAATGTGATAGTTTGGATTGAGACAAGACACACCTAGGTAGGTTTCCATCTACCAAGGAGGGACATGAGGTACACATAGGCTAGCAGCCCAACCAAGACCTAGTATCGATGATATTGAGTGGACAGATTTAGAGGACAAGGAGAAATGAGATATTGCTATCTCAGGGGTCATAGAGAATGTGGGGGTCACAAGGGAGTGTGTTAGATACTAGAGCCACCACATGATATACCACATATTCCCCCGTGATTATTATACTAGAGATCTAATACCATGGCTAAGGCTAGAACTTGAGAGAGATGGAGGTTATTAGGAGTAGGGATATGGTGAAGAGAAAGATATACCTATGGTTTCACATGGGAATTTATGAAGGAGGGTGGCATAGGAGGGAGAGGAGGTAGAGGAAAATTTGACCCCACTACGAAGACATGTTGCTTGAGCATCACCACCATCGTCAGCTCATCTATCTTCTAAGAAACTACCTATATGAGAATGGGGAGGGAGAAACAGAACAATGCCCCCAACTTCTTTGCATTGTCCATCATCAAATGATCTAGCCACTATCAACGATCCAAGTAAGAAAACTATAATATATATTCTTATTTATTTTATGTTTATATCATGTCTTATGATATACCTAATGGTTATTAATTTTGGATTTCTTTTATGTTATTACAGGAGTTAGAGATGGTATGACTTTGTGGGTCACGTGATGGGGGACATTGCAAGGATTGTGTGTATTCTTGAGCCATTACAAATAACCCACCTACCAAAGCAAATTCTTGGGATGCATGATGACCTATTCTATCTTATTAAAGTGGAGGTAGAAATTTCTAGAGAGGATCAAGAATAATATTAGCACCAGATATAGAGACTAGAGTGTGAGCTTGTTGAGGTATGGCAGGAGGCATCAATATTGAGAGGCATGATGTAGGGGTAGGAGATGTAGAAGACTTCCATGAGTCACTCTCGATCTAAGAAATCTCATAGACATTCCTCTATTCCACAACAACCACACGTTCAGGATCATAGGATTCTTCTAATCACCATCCCATAGAGGAAGATAGACGATATGTGTATGTTTTGGTTCGTTGAATTTTTTATACTAGTGTATATTTTTATATGCATGTGTATACACACACATAGGCCTAACCATAGTTTTTTGTTCACTCTATCTCTTCTAATTTTCATCCCAAGAATGTGCTTAGTTTCACCAAGGTCTTTCATTTCAAATTTAGAAGCAAGTTGAGACTTAAGTTCTGTAATCCTAACTTGTTTTTACCAATGAAGTACACATCATCAACATATAATGAAATTTATAGGAAATGACCACCATCATATTTTAAATAAACATAATGATCTAATTTAGAATTGCTCAAATCTAAAACTCAACACATATGTATCAAAATTTTGGTACCACATTCTAGGACTTTTCTTGATGCTATACAAATATTTCTTCAATTTGAAAATGTAATTACTTTTACCTTTTACCACATAGTTCTCTAGTTGTGTGGTATAAATATCCTCCTCCAAATCACCATGAAGGAAAGCAGTTTTTACATTTATTTTCTCAACATCTAAATCATAAGAAGCGATATTACAAAGAAAAAATATAATGGATGTTATTTTCACAACATGAAAAAATATCTCACCATAATCAATACCCTCATCTAAGAGTAGCCTTCTGCAACCAAATTTGAAATAATACTTTTCAATACTTCCATCTAAACCAATCTTTTTCTTTAACATCCATTTGCAACCTGTTAGGATTAACCAGACATAAATAACAATTACATGCACAGTATAACCAATAACAGAGAATAATAAACCAAACAGAAGAGAACGCATGACACAAAGATTTAACATGGTTCACCCAACCCCTGGGCTACATCCACCAAACAACAAGTACAATCTTTCTATTATCCAATGATTACAATCTGATCGTAATACAAAATCTCGTACAACTCAATACCGCTATAAAACATACAACACAATAATGAAACCCTAACCCTAAGCCAATTAAAACAAACTTTATGTTGCTTTAGGGTTAGAACATCTCAGTCCAAAAATTGGCCGAAATAAGCCTAAAAAGGGTAAAACACTTTCCTGGATAGTACTTTCCTGATCGATCACCATAATATAACAATCTCCCACTTGGGGACTGATCAAAATCCATGTAAACCAACAATTCTCCCACTTAGAGACTGATCCTATAGCTAAACCGCTACCTTGTGAAGCTCCCACTGGATCCAACCTTCCTAGACTCTGTTTTTATGTTAGTCTATTCAATCTAGAAGACCAACCGAAGCTGAAAAAGAATTCAGCTTCTCCCTCGTTACAACCTTTGTAAACATATCCGCTAGATTATCATCTGTATGTATCTTTTCCAGCTTTAACTATCCATCATCCAGAACTGACTGAATGAAATGATATCGTAAATGTATGTGCTTTTTATTTGAGTGCAAAGAATAATTCTTCACAAGATGTATGGCACTCTGACTGTCTGAATATAGATAGTTATCCGCTTGTGGATGTCTCGATTCTTTAATGAAGAATTGAAGCCATATCATCTCCTTGGTTGCCTCTGTAAAATTAACATACTCTACCTCTGTAGTGGATAAGGCATTCACCTTTTTTAACTAATAAATCCAACTCATTGTTGTCCCACCAACAGTAAATACATAACATGTATTACTCTATCTGGTATCTATATCTCCTGCCAAATCTGAGTCAACATAGCCATGAACAGTAGCAGTAGAGCCCCCAAAGTGTAAACACTTATTAGATGTACCTCTCAAATATTTGAGAATCCATTTGACTACATTCCAATGCTCAATCCCAAGGTGACTCATATACCTGCTAACAACTCCCACTGCATGTGCAATGTCTAGCCTAGTATACACCATAGCATACATTAAACTCCCTACAGCTGAAGCATAAGGTATCTTGGAAATTTTTGCCTCTTCTTCTAGTGTCTTTGGACACATCTCCTTAGTCAATTTCAAATGACTAGGAAAATGTGTAGTGACAACTTTGGTATCCTTCATGGAGAACCTCTGCAACACCTTTTCAACATAATCAACCTGAGATAGATTTAATTTTATGTTCTTCCTATCTCTACAAATTTTCATGCCAAGGATTTGTTTTGCTGCCACCAAATCCTTCATAGAAAAATATTTTTCTAACTGTTGTTTCAACCCCTTAATATGATCCATGTTACACCCAACTACATGCATATCATCAACATATAAACATAAAATAATGTAGCTGTCCTCATTTAACCTCTTGAAATAAACACAATGGTCAGAATTACATCGAGTGTATCCATTCTCATTCATAAAATTATCAAAATTAAGATACCATTTCCGAGGTGCTTGCTTCAAGCCATATAAACTTTTCTACACTCTGCACACTAAAATCTCCTTACCCTTGACCTCAAATCCCTATGGTTGTACAATATATATTTCTTCATTCAAATCACCATGAAGAAAAGTTGTTTTAACATCAAGCTTCTCTAAATGCAAATCTTTAGCAGCCACAATACTCAAAACAGTACGAATAGAAGTCATTTTAACAACTGGAGAGAATATCTCATCAAAATCAATACCATGTTTCTGTGCAAATCCTTTTATGAATAATTTGGCTTTAAATCTTTTCTTACCTCCATCTTCTTCTTTCAACCTGTAAACCCATTAATTTTGTAGAGCCCGTTTACCTGCAAGTAACTTACATAAATCCCAAGTCTAATTTTTCAGCAAGGAGTCCATTTCATCTATCATTACAAACTCTCACTAAAGCTTTGTATCCTCCTACATAGCTTCATTATAACATTCATGTTCACCAGCATCAGTTACTAAAATAGAATACAAAGAAGGTGAAAATCTATCTAGAGGTCTACTTAGCCTTGTTGACCATCTAAAATTCACTGGGGTGTGTGGTATTTGTTGTTTTTTTTGTTGTTGAAGAGCATAAGGAATTACTGGAACATTATCATTTGGAATATCATCCAACTCTACATAATCAGTGTCTTTCTTCTCATGTTGTCGCAACAGATCTTTGTACAATATTTTCTTATTTTACGATTTTCAAAATTGAAAAGTCTATAGCCAAATTCATCAATGACATATCCAAAAAATACATATTTCTTTGATTTTTCTTCCAACTTGGTTCTATTTTCAAAATCTATATGTGCAAATGCTTCACAACTGAAGGTTCTGAGAAAAGAATAACTAACCTTCTTACCAGTCCATGCTTCCTCCAGAATACCACAACCCAAAGGAGTAGAGGGACCTCTATTAATTAAATAAATTGAATTATTTATAGCCTCTTCCCACATGTTTAAGGGGATCCCAACATGAAATCTCATAGTCCTTGCACGCTCCATTATTTTCCTGTTCATGCGTTCAGCCACTCCATTTTCTTGTGGAGTTCTTGGAACCATTTTATGCCTACGAATACCATTAGAGGAACAATAATATTCAAATTATTTGATGCAATACTCACCACCATTATCAGATCTGAGACATTTTAATATTTTACCAGTCTCATTTTCAACCAAGCTTTTCCATTTTTTAAAAGTTTCAAATACTTCAGATTTCTGCCTAAGGAAATAAATCCACTTTCCTAGTTGCATCATCAATGAAAGTAACATAATACAAAGAGACACCAAGGGAAGATACATGAGCTAGACCCCATACATCTATATGCACAAGCTCTAATTTATCATCTTTCTTTTCCTTCCCACCCTTCAATAAACTGACTCTCTTTTGTTTCCCATAAACACAACTTTCACAGAAATCCAAATTTACACATTTCAGACCTGGTAAAACTTTATTTGAGTGAAGTAATTTCATAACTTTATCACTCATGTTCCCAAGTCTGTTGTGCCATAGTGTTGTTTTGGTATCCACGACAACTGCTTCATTTTCTACCTGCTCAACTACAGCAACTTTTCCTGAACATTCACTTTTCTTTGTAACAATTAGAGTAGAAGGAACAACATTACCTATACAAAGATATAAGGTGCCTACTTTCACCTTTTTCTACTACTAAGGAACCTTTTGAAACCTTCCATTTTTTATCATTAAAATTAACTGTGCAACCCTCATCACCTAGTTGTACTGCTAAAATTAAATTTTTACTCAGCCTTGGAACATGTCTTACCTCTTGTAGTAGCCAATGATTCCCATTATGCAACTTAATCTTAAATCTTCCCTTCCCAACAATTTGACATGGTTCATTATCTCCAAAATAAACTTTCCCAAAATCACCTTGGACATAATCAATAAAATAACTCCTATGGGGTGTAGCATGAAAAGAAGCCCCTGAATCTAGAACCCATGAATCATCAACATTCTCAAGGGAAAGAATCAAAATATCATCTTCAGATTTAGTACTTACCACATTTTCCTCCTTATTGCCTTCATGTTTGTCTCCTTTATTCTTTTGAGACCAGAAATATTTCTTATTATGACCTGGTTTTCCACAGCACCAGCAGTTGCTAGGTCCTCTTGATTGAGACCTCTTTCCTTTTGAATTTCCTTGTGACTTCCCATGATTTCCAGAGTTGTTTCCTCTATCTCTTGTTCTACCTCTGCTTTCTGCATTCAAAACACTACCTGATGTACATCTGCCTGAGATTTTTCTACAAATTTCCTCGCTTAGGATAACACCAACAACATCATCAAATTTTAGGGTGTTTGAATTAGAAACAAAATTACTAACAGTCATTATCAAGCTACTCCAGCTTTCTGGCAAAGAACACAGAATCAAAAGAGCCCTAATTTCTTCATCAAAATTTATACTTACAGAAGATAATTGACTAGTAACTGTATTAAAATCATTTAAATGATCAGTCACTAACCCACCTTCTACCATCTGCACTTTAAATAAACACTTCATAAGAAATACCTTATTCAAAGAAAAAAGATTTTCATACAACTTTTCTAGGGTTTCCATCAACTCTTTAGCTGTCTTTGCTTTGGTAATATTAAATGCCACCAATTGTGCTAGGAATAAGAAAATTCTACCCAATGCCTTTCTATCCATAACATCTCAATCCTCCTGAGACATAGTAATGGGTTTCTTGATTGACCCTTCCAATGGTCACCATAAATCCTTCTGATAGAGATAGTCCTCCATCTACATTTTCCATAACTGGAAGTTCTGCCCGTTAAACTTCTCAACCTTCAACTTACCCTCATCTGTTATTACTCCTACTCAACCGTGAGATTCCCACCAAACTATGAGATATTCTTGCAGAGGATAACTGAAGACAACCTCTCTTTAATACCACTTGTTAGGATTAACCAGACAGAAATAATAATTACATGCAGAGATATAAGCAATAATAGAGAATAATAAACCAAACAGAAAAGAACACAAGACACAAATATTTAACATGGTTCACCCAATCCTTGGGCTACGTCCACCAAATAGAAATTCCAATATTTCTATTATCCAGTGATTACAATCTGATTGCAATAAGCAATCCCTTACAACTCAATATCCCTGTAAAACATACAACATAATAATGAAACCCTAACCCTAAGCTAATTTATACAAACTTTATGCTACTTTAGGGTTAGAATATGTTGGTCCAGAAATTGGCCAAAATAAGCCTTAAAAAGGTAAAACACTTTCTTAGATCTAGTACTTTCCTGATCAGTCACCACAATATAACAATAGTACGTAGTTCTCTGGTTGTGTGGTATAAATATCCTCCTCCAAATCACCATGAAGGAGAGCAGTTTTTACATTTTTTTGCTCAACATCTAAATCATAAGAAGTGGTATTACAAAGAAAAAATATAATGGATGTTATTTTCACAAAATGAAAAAATATCTCACCATAATCAATACCCTCATTTGAGAGTAGCCTTCTGCAACCAACTTTGATTTATACTTTTCAATGCTTCCATCTAAACCAATCTTTTTCTTGAACATCCATTTGCAACCAACAAGCTTTCATCTTTTAGGCAATGGTACAAGATCTCATATATCATTATTTTTCAAAATTATCATTTCTTAATCCATAGCAATATTCCAAGATTCTGCATCATTCATACCTAATGTCACGTCTATAGATCTAGGTTTATCAACAATAGTATTTAAAGAAAAAATACATCTCCAAACATCATGAGAATATTTTTCAGATGGTTGTCTCTTCCTTGTAGATCTTTGAAAAATATGAGTTGAAGGTTATTTCTCCTCTTATGAAGATTCAGAGCTAGATGAGCTCTCCTCAACTTCTTGTCTATCTAGAGGTCTTGTTAGAATAACTGAGAGGGGGGGCTGAATCAGTGGCCTTAAAAATAATTCCAAAAGATTCAACCAAAAACTTATCTCTTAAATATTATACCTTCAGTTATCTTACATTCCCAATTTCAACAAGATGTATTCCATAAATAACTTTATTAAATATAAATTTCTCGGTAAGATATATTGTTTATCTTTTCTAGACTTTATCGAGTAGCAGCAGATAAACTTAGAGTTAACCGACCAATCCAGTTTCAATGATGTGTAAAACAAAATATCAATGCAATGAATCATATACACATTTGACACAGATTTTAATGTGGAAACCCAATATGGGAAAAACCACCTGGGACCAGTAACCCAAAATATTTTCACTCTTCTAAAGTGAGCTTGGTGAATAGCCAACCCTGTTAAAGGTTACAATACACACTATTAAGTGTGACCTTGTTAGAGGATTTAAAATGAATAGTTTTTCTTTTAACCTAGCACTCGCTATTCTCTCAACAAGAAAACCTTTTGATACTCTTGAGTATCTCAATACAATAAGGACTGTTATATCCCACTCAGTTAAGATATTTTCTGAATCAAAGTTTAAACTAATACAGTAAATGATTTGTTCAAAAACAAACTTTGATTTTCAAATATTCAGATCTATTTTTAGTTTTATAATACCTCTATGATCAATATACACTTTAGTTCCTTTGCTTTCTTTCTTTCTTCTGCTCGGTGATTGCTCTGTCCTTTGTTTCTCAATGTCTATAGAATTCCTTGGTTCTATTCTTCAACCAGTATAATCAGATCTATATGAAGAATTCTTTCTTCACACAAAATATATTCAACATTCCTCACTTTGATAATGAATTCCTTGTCTCTTTATATAGCTATGATTAGCCACTCAATCTCCTTTTTTTTTTCCATAGATCTCTTCTTGATCTGTAAACTCGTCATGTGTTGCTTTATCCCATAAATCTCTCCTTTAGTTTTATTCCATAAATCTCTCCTTGATAACTGTGAATAAAACATGCTTTAAATCTCTTTCCTTTCATTAGTTTAACTAAAAAAAAAATCAATCAGTCAATCCCTAAATTGTAGCTCTACTAGCTAAGAAATTTTGTCATTCTTTAACTTTAGTTATGCTCGTTCATTAACTCCAGTTATGCTCGGTCATTAACTTCAGTTACTATGGTGCTTGGTATACACTTACTCAGTAATACTTTCTCGGTATACACTGTGAACTGCTCAGTGTTCACTGTCACTCAGTGTATACATATTTTTTATATTTTACTGACAACATAAACTTTGTCTCTTCAGATCTTCAAGGTTATGATAATATGAACTTGAATAATCAAACCATATCAAGTTGACATCAATGAAAATACAATACATTAATTGATTTAATGTATTGCATTCAATTTTGCATCTCGGTGATCATCAAATTATCATCTTGAGAAATTCAATCGGTTATAGCTCATCAATCTCTCCCTTTGGCATTTATGGAAACATACTATGAAATATGTCATAGCATACCAAACTTATTGTTCTATAACCAATTCAAATATATGAATCTTGGTAAGCTTTTCAAGCTTAGATTTGATTTTGATGTGTGCTCTCGCTTTCTTCATTACATTCAATGGATAGGTGTAGCAATTCCATCTTCTTTATTGTAGAATCTCTTCTCCCTTTTCTAGTTAGATATGCAGTGTTAATTCTCTCCAATTCTATCCCTTTAGATGTTCTTCTCCCTGATGGATATTTCAATGAATATTTCTCTCCCTTTGACAGCAATGCCAAAAAATATATACAACTCTATAGTGGCCAACAATATCTCTAGTGTGTGGTTAGATAAGTACCTTCAATGTACTAATATATCATTGCAGTCCATATATCAGCTTGCATCAACATGATTAATCTTATGATAATGTGTAGGCGGATGCAACCTCTTAGTCAGCTTAGTGACCAGTAGACAAGGGAGGAACCCCTAGTCTATTCCTTAAGTACTCAAATGTATCTTTTGGCAATGGTTTTGTGAATATGTCTACTAGTTGGTCTTTGGATTGTCCATATTTCAATATTACCTATTTCTCTTGTACTTGTTCCCTTAAGTAATGATACTTAATAGCTATGCGCTTTCTCTTAGCATGCATTACAGGGTTCTTTGAAATGTTTATAGCACTTGTATTATCACAATAGATAATTACTGGGTCAATAATTTCCTCATTCATACCTTTCAGCAATTGGTTGATCCATGCAATGTTAGAGAAATTTGTAGTAGTAGCTACATATCCTGCTTCTGCATTTGATTGAGATATACATCCTTGTTTTTTACTTATCCATGTGACAAGTCTGTCACCCATAAATAATTATCCTCCTGTAGTGCTCTTTCTATCATCTATGTTTCTAACCCAATCAGGAGAAGTATAAATTTGTAGCTCAAATTTGTCTTCTTTATTGTACCACAAACCATAGTCTTTAGTATTTTTCAAATATCTCAAAATTCTTTTAACTATATTCATGTGTGATTCCTTATGATTAGCAAAGAATCTTGCAACTATACCAACTACATGTGTTATATCAGGTCTAGTGTGTACAACATACATTAGTTTACAAATCATAGATCTGTATAAGGTCTGATTTACCTCGGTTGTCTTGTCTTCCTTTGTCAATTTGCATCTAGTTTCCATTAGTGTTCCAACTGGTTTGGAGTCCTCCATTTTGAATATCTTCATAACTTCTTTGATGTATTTTGATTGTGTGATGTGGATGCCTTCAGCCTATTGTAGAATCTATAGACCAAGAAAAAATTTGATCTCACCAAACATTGACATTTCAAATTCTTTGCTCATTTCATCAGCAAATGACTTTTATAGCATATCATTACCTCCAAATATGATATCATCAACAGATATCTTAGCAATTAAAGTCTTATCATCAATATCTCCTTTCAAATACAGATTATTGTTGTCACTTGTTCTAACAAATCCAATACTAATGAGATAAGAGTGAAGTCTTTCATACCATTCTCTCGGTGCTTGTTTCAATCCATACAAGGATTTGTGTAGTTTAAAAACCATGTTCCTCTTGTTAGGATCAACAAACCCTTCAGGCTGTTCAATGTATACCTCCTCTTCTAGTATTTCATTCAAAAATGTAGATTTAACATCCATTTGGTATACTTTGAATCCTTTAAAAGAAGCATAAGCAAGTATAATTCTTACTCCTAGTCTAGAAATGGGTGCAAAGGTTTCTCCATAATCAATACCTTCTTCTTGTGCATACCATTTGCATACCAGTCTTTCTTTGTTCCTTGTGACTTCTCCATTTTGATTAGGTTTGTTTCTAAAAATTCATTTGGTGCCAATGACATTTTTGTCACTCGGTCTAGGTACTAATGTCCATGTTTTATTCTTCTCAATCTTTTCAATCCCTTCATTCATTTCACTAACCCATTCTTGATTCTCAAGTGCAGCATTAACATATTTAGGCTCAAAATCACAAATCAAACATCGATTGTTAAATGACTTACTTCTTATTCTCATTCCTTCTCTTTTGTCCCCAATGATCTGGTCTTGTGGATGGTGTCTTCTGACATATTTAGAAAGTAGAGCTTCAGATCTATGTTCTTCATTTTGATCTTCATTATCACTCAGTTCAGCATTGTGAGAATTTTCTTGATTCTCGATGTGTGTATCTTGATGCTCTATTACATTGTTCTGTCACTTGGGCAAGGTGTCAGGTTCTTCAATGTGGAAAAATCTGTTGTAATCTTCAGGTTCCTTTCTGCTTTCCTAATCATTTTTCTCAGCAAATTCATCCACTTTAACATTTGCACTCTCAATGATTTTGTTAGAAGATTTGTTCAAACATTTATAAGCTTTGCTTATAGTAGAATATCCTATAAATATTTCTTCTTCACTTTTAGAGTACAATTTTCCATTTCTATCATTTTTCAGTATATAACATTGACTTCCAAAAATTCTAAAGTAACTCACATTTGGTGTGTATCTATACCATAGCTCATAAGGTGTCTTATTTGTGTCTTTCTTCAAATGAACTCGGTTCAGTGTGTAGACAACAGTACTTACAACTTCTCTATAGAATGTTTGTGTGATGCCTTTTTCAATCATCAGTGTTCTGGCACAATCAATAATTGATCTATTCCTCCTTTTAGAAATCTCTTTTTTTTGTGGTGTTCTCGATGTAGAAACCTATCTTGTAATCCTATGCTCATTACAAAAGTTAGTGAATTCATCATAAATAAATTCTCCTCTTCTATCTAATCTTAAACATTTCAGTTTTTTTCCACTTTGTTTTTCAACTTTAGCTTTATACCATTTGAACATCTTAAATGCTTCAGATTTGTCTTTTAAGAACATGATAGTCATCATCCTATAATAGTAATCAATAAATAAAATAAAGTATATATCACCATAATAGCTCTTTTTTCTCATTGGTCCACATAAGTCAGTATGGACTAAATCTAGAATAGAAATAGATGTGTAGGTTTTGCTCTTGTAACTAGACTTTGTCATTTTTCCTTTTTGACAATTCTTGCACATAACATGGTCAGGCTTTAAAATACTCAGTAAGTCTCTTACTTATCATAACCATGTTGTCAAAATTCACATGAAATAAACTTTTATGCCACAACCAAATGTCTTCATTTCTAGCCAATAAACAAGTGGCCTCAGTATTGTCAAGATAGAGTAGATTATCTTTTGTTTGTTCACTAGTACCGATCAACTTTCCTATTCCATTATATATCATTGCCTTTTTGTTCTCAAATGCAACTCGGTGTCCTGTGTTTCTCAGTTTTGAAATACTCAATAGATTATAGTTGAGTCCTTTCACCCAATATGCATTTTCACATCTGATCAAATTATTCAACATGATGGTACCTTTTCCTTCAACTGGGCAAGGTGAGTCATTACCCATCCTAACTAATCCACCATTATAATATTCAAAAGTTTCAAACTTTTCTTTATCTCCAGTCATGTGATGAGCACAGCCACTATCAATAATCCAGACATCATTTTTACTAACTTTATATATGAGTGTTGTTTCAACATACCTTTCTTCTTCATCTGAATCATCCTTCATAGCAACAAATACCACCTCAATATCTTCATCAAAATCAATATCATAATTTTCAGCTTTGTTCTCAACCAGGTAACAATCCTTATTGCCTTTGTCCTTGTAATCTCGGTTATCTCTTCTTTTAGAGTGTCAGTTTCCTTTTTAGTCTCGGTCATCACTTCTATCATACTTCATTTCCTAAGATCTGTCATTGTTTCTTTCATCTTTTCTCTTGTTAGGGCATCTAGCAGCAAAATGTCCAATTTATTCGCAATTAAAATAGACCAATGGTAATTTACCTTTATATTTTCCTTTACCTCTATGTAATCTCCTAGCCATTAGTGCTTCAAGTTCATCAAGTTCTTGTTCATCACTATCACTGTCACTAGCATTTCTCATAGTGTGTTTGTTACTATATTTTCTTATTTCCATAAAAGACTTGAATGCAGACTCAATAGTAGGTAAGACACTGTTATCATAGTTGTTCATCTCAAATGAAATAATTCTACCAATCAAACTATCAAGCTTATTAAAATTGTTATTAGCTATTGCTTTCATTTCTTGAATTGCAGATGCTCTAATAGCATAAACAGGAAGTAAGGTTCTCAAAATTTTACTTACAACTATTTCTTCCTCAAGTACTCCTCCTACTCCACAAATAGCATTAATAACTTCTTTGATTCTGGAACTATACTGAGTGATTTTCTCTCCTTCTTTAATTCTCAGGTCATCAAACTTTCCTCTTAGGATTCATCTTTAGCTCTCAGCACATTGGTATCTCCTACATGTACTAGCTTGATTTTGTCCCATATTTTCTTTGCAGAGGTGCATTATTTCACATGTTCAAATTCAGCATCGGTTAGTGAAGAAGCAAGTTCTATCATCATAGAATTGTGTTCATGTTTCTCTCTTAATTGATCAACGGTCAGAGGTCCAATAGGTGAAACATATTCAGTATCCAAGTGTTGTGTAACATCATTTCCAATACCAGGTAGATGAAGGCTTATCTTGCTTTTCCATGATGCAAATTTCTCCTTGTTCAACTTAGGCACATCTCTTTTACTCATCTTGTTATCTTTAGCTTAAGTCCCTTTAAACTTTTCTTTCAAGCACCAAATCTATGATACCAATTGTTAGAATAACTCAGGGGGGGTGAACCAGTGGCCTTAAAAATAATTCCAAAAGATTCAACCAAAAACTTATCTCTTAAATATAATACCCTTAGTTATCTTACATTCCCAATTTCAACAAGATGTATTCCATAAATAACTTTAACAAATATAAACTACTTGATAAGATATATTGTTTATCTTTTCTAGACTTTACCGAGTAGCAACAAATAAACTTAGAGTTAACCGACCAATCTAGTTTCAATGATGTGTAAAACAAAATATCAATGCAATGAATCATATACACATTTGACACATATATTTTAACATGGAAACCCAATATGGGAAAAACCACATGGGACAGGTAACCCAAAATATTTTCACTCTTCTAAAGTAAGCTCAATGAAGATCCAACCCTATTAAAGGTTACAATACACACTGTTAAGTGTGACCTTGTTATAGGATTTAAAACCAAAAGTTTCTCTTTTGACCTAGAACTCACTATAATGTCAACAAGAAAACCTTTTGATACTCTTGAGTATCTCAATACAATAAGGACTATTAAATCCCACTCAATTAAGAGATTTTCTGAATCAATGGTTAAACTGATACAGTAAATAATCTATTCAAAATACAACTTTTATTTGCAAATATTCAGATCTATTGTTAATTCTATAATACCTCTCTGATCAATATACACTTCAATTCCTTTGCTTTCTTTCTTTCTTCTACTCGGTGAATGCTCTGTCCTCCATTACTCGGTGTCTATAGAATTCCTTGGTTCTATTCTTCAACCTATATGATCAAATCTGTATAAAGAATTATTTCTTCACACAAAATATATTCAGCATTCCTGACTTTGATAATGAATTCCTTGTCTCTTTATATAGACATGATTAGCCGCTCAATCTACTTGTTTTTGTCATAGATCTCTTCTTGATCTATAAAACTCACCATGCGTTGCTTTATCCCGTAAAGATCTCCTTTAGTTTTATTCTATGAATCTCTCCTTGATAACTGTGAATAAAACATGCTTTAAATCTATTTCCTTACTTTAGTTTAACTAATCTTTGAAAATAAAACAATCAATCAGTCAATCCCTAAATTGTAGCTCTGCCAGCTAAACAATTTTGTCATTCTTTAACTTCAGTTATGCTCGGTCAGTAACTCCAGTTATTATCGGTCATTAACTTCACTTACTGTGGTGCTTAGTATACACTGTGAACTACTTGGTGTTCACTGTCACTCGGTGTATACAATTTTTTTTATATTTTACCAACAACATAAACTTTGTCTCTTGAGATCTTCAAGGTTATGATAATATGTGTTTGAATAATCAAACCATATCAAGTTAACATCAATGACAATACAATACATTAAC
The DNA here is from genome assembly GCA_018584345.1 of Thuja plicata. Taxonomy (NCBI): domain Eukaryota; kingdom Viridiplantae; phylum Streptophyta; class Pinopsida; order Cupressales; family Cupressaceae; genus Thuja; species Thuja plicata. Next base: position 337,382 of record MU228487.1, read on the forward strand.
TGATTTAATGTCTTGCATTCACTTTTGCAGCACATTTGTATATGTTTCACAACCAAAAATTCTAAGATGTCTCAATGAATCCTTATAACCTAACCATGCTTCTATAGGCATTTTTATCAAAAAAATTCTACGTAGGAGACCTATTAAACAGGTAGTGAACAATGATGATAAATTCATTCCAAAACATTGGTTCTAGGCCAACACCACTTAGAATACTCCTAGCCTACTCAATCAATATCTTATTTATCCTCCTTGAAACTCCATTGTGTTCTGGTAAATGCAGAGTCATCTTTTGCCTATGAATGTTGCAGTATTAACATAATCTATCAAAATTATTAGAGAAAAAATCATCACCATAATCCATCTTCTGATATTTTATTTTCCTTCTTGTCTCCAATTCAACCATTTCTTTAAATTATTTAAATTGGTTGAAAACATCACATTTATTATTTATAAAATATATTCATGTCCTGATATAATCATCAATAAATGAAACATAATATATGGATTTTCTAATACAAGATTTATGAGAACTAGAGTAAAACCAAACACAGGTTTGTTTTCCACAAATGCAATACTCACAGAATTCAAAATCAATATTACAATCAGTCAAAACTTCAACAAGATTTATCTTTTTCAAGTTCCTTAGATCCTTCTGTCCAATGTGTCCAAGTCTCTCATCACAACAACAGAATAGGCAATTAGCACCTAAAATAGCGCTAGATTTTAGTTCATTTTAGTGTGTGGTTTTAGCAATTTTTTGGTGCCAAACTCGGGGCCCAAATGCATCTTGTTTTTTGTGCCATGGTTAGCATCACATGGTGCACCTCTTTTTTTGTCTCCTTTAGCACCACAAATTATGTAGCACCCTTTTTGGTCTCATAAAATGAAGCTATCAATAGTATTCCTATGGTGTCTAGAATAGAACAAAAAAATAGCAACAAAAATGGCACCTTGAATTGTGCCAGGAATCATGTCTAGATTCACGTTGGGGTTGCACCTTGTTTTACTTCTTTTTTGGCTTCCTAATTGATGCTAAGATTTTCTTCTATTATAGTGTCATTTTTTTCTTCGAGTCTAGCTTCTCATTTTTCTTCTTATTTAGCTTCCAATTTTGCTTATGTTTTGCTTTTGGATTTGCTTCTATTTTTGCTTCTTGTTTTTCTTATTTTCTTACTTCTAGTGTTGCATCCAATTTTTCTTTCATTATAACGTCATTTGTTACTTCTAGTCTGGATTCCAATTTTGCTTCTTGTGTTGCTTCTATTTTTTTTCTTCTAGTTTCACTTCCAAGTTTGCTTTTGGTTTTGTTTCCATATTTGCTTCCAGTTTTGCTTCCAATGTTTCTTGCTTTTTTTCTTGTATATTTACTTTTGATTTTGCTTCCAATGTTGATTCATTTTTTTCTTCTAGTTTTGCTTCCCTTTTTTCTTATGGTTTTTGCTTCCAGTTTTACTTTCAATTTTGCTTCTAGTTAGGCTTTCAAATTTGCTTCTGGTTTTTCTTCTTGTGTTGATTTCAATTTTGCTTCCATTTTTGCTTCTGATTTTTCTTCCATTTTTGCTTCCATTTTTTCTTCTAATTTTTGCTTTCAGTTTTGTTGCCAATTTTTGGCTTCCACTTTTGCTTTTGATTTTGGTTCTAGGTGTGCTTCCAGTTTTTCTTCCAATTTTGTTTCCCCCTTTGCTTCCCCTTTTGCTTCCACTTTTTCTTCTGATATAGCATCACTTTTTGAATCTAGATTTACTTCCATTTTTATATATTATAGATCATTTACAAACCTTTTCTCATTCGAGCATTACAAACATTTTATTCAACCATCAAACTAAGACAAATATGAGCTCCTTACGAGCAACCACATTAGAAACAATGAATGGAAGACCAAGAGTCACAACTTATAAATCCACCTTTTTACAATGAGACAAATACAACCAATGGAAGACTAAGATTCACAACTTATAATTGCACCAATTTGTCCCTCTTGGGATTTGAACCAGGGTCTCCACAATGAGAACTCGTTGCTTCAACCAACATAGCTAAACCCCTTGGATAGATTTATTTCTATTTTTGCATCTCTTCTTTCTTCTAATATGGATTTTATTATTATACCTTTTTTCTTTTACAATTGCTTCCATTATTACTCCTCTTCTTTCTACCTTAATTGCTTCTTTTTTTGCTTCCTAGATAACGCCAAGTTTTGTTTCCAAGATTGCATCTGGTTTGCTTCTATTTTGGCTTCCATTTTTGCTTCTAAAAATGCTTCTTATTTTTCTTCCATTTATTATTAATTTAATATATTTTATTTCAATTTAATTAATTAAATATATCATGCCTCTTAAAATTCATATTGCATTTGAAATATTTTGTAGGATAACATTTGTAAAGAATTTTTAGGGAAATGGACATCCATAGAAATTAGCAACATCATTTTTTTCCTGATAAAATATGTTTATTTTTTATATTTATATAATAATAATAAAAGATTTACATTCTTCTAGTCATGAAACTGAAACACCCCCTATAATGACACCAAGAAGCTGCACATCAAAATTACAGAGCTTCAACTACATTTCATCCACCCTTGCCCAAATACATACTACTTGAATACATACAGACACAACACCCCTAATATCGATACCACAGAGCTGGACCACAAAAATACAGAGCTTCAAATTGCATTCCAATCAACCCTTCCCTGATACATTCTACCCGATTACAGACCTACAAAATTTACACATTATCCTCATGTGCTAATCAAACTTACAACAATTTGTATACAAAAAAAATTAGAACCTGGAGAATGTGGAAGAAACCAAATAATTCAAACAACCACAGGGGTACTGAACCACCCCAACTTCAACGCCCATTCCCACAACCTCAAACTACTCCATGTCCACAACCATGGTCATGGCCATGACCTCGCACAAATCCACTAGCACCATGACCATGAAAACATTGTTGCTCTTAAATATGTTTCCAAAAACCCACCATGTGAAACCTGAATAGGTCTTGATTCAACTTCTCCCTGGCAACACTAGCAGCAATGACAATCTCCCAATTGTGTACATAATCGACAATATAATCCTTCTGGGCCTTTTCTATCCTCTCACGAATGTTTCCAAGCACCCAATGTAGAAGAAAAGGGTGAAAATGGTGTGGAATAGCAGAGAATCCAAACCAATCACCATAATCAGCCATGAAACCATTACCCAAAATGACACTTGCTACAATTCCTTCCAATCTAACTCTCCATTATGGGTGCACACATCTCTACATAATCTTGATCACCTCTGCCTGTGAGCTGAAATGAAAACTCCAGGCATAGAACAAAGATGAAATGTGAGTGTTTGTGTAAAATTGAAACTATGACACCAAAAATTCACACCCCAATAGGGCCCTAACCAAAATCAATAAGAATGGGTCGCTCATTGTGAACACATTCTTCATCCTTTTCTCAGAAATAGGCCCACAAAATTTCATCTGATGCTTGAGAAAGATAAATGTGTTTCCATTTGTCCTTGCACCACCTCCACACTATAGTAACAAATGTAAATTTCAATGGAAAATAGAATTCCCAACCACATACACTCAGCAAAAAGAATGTCAGACAACACTCTGAAATAGGAATGAATGTCTCTCAAAAATTATAGCAACATTCAATGCAGATGTACTAAAATGTGTGTGAGTTTATACATCATGTGTGCAAGGTTATACATATGTCACCTTGATATACCAAATTGAAGCTCCATTAATAGCTCTGGCATCATCGACCACTAATCCCCTCCATTATTTTAGTTGCCAACCTCCACTTAACTCAACCTGCCACCTCACTCAAATTTCACCACTTACGGAAGGGTCATTTAGGTCACCAAATTGGAGAGTGAATCTTCCATTGCATTTCCCTCCCTGTATATATGAAGAATTTTCAAATTAGAATAATTCATCAACTTTTTCCTAATAATGGAAATGAACTAACAAGATAATTATTATAACATGATCATCATCTATAATTAAAACAAGTGAGTCAAATATCTATAATTTAATTGAATTTGACAACATCCATCCTGATTAGTAAATTAAAATCATCATACATAATGAATATCCATCCAAAAATCATTGACCACTTTCAATATATATAAATTGACAAGTCAATACAGATAAGATCATCATCATAAATAACTAAAATAAGTGAAAGTCCAATATGCCAGTAGATAAAAAACATGTCAAAATGATACATGTCTAACAGTCGACATAAGTCAAAATGATATATGTCTAACAGTCGACATAAGTCAAAATGATACATGTACAAATGATATAAGTAAAAATGATAAATTATGTAACTGAAAATGATACAAGTTAGATGATACATGTCCAAATGATATAAGTGAAAATGATAAATGTAAAAATGTATCAACTCAATAATATGGTAGTGCAGGCTATTAAAATGATACATATGATAGTAACCATGAAAAGAGGAATAATAACAATATATTAGCAATAATCCATGATACAGTCTATATGATCATGAATGTCACTGGCTACTATGAGTAATTGCCTCATCATAATCATCACCATTGTGAGCATCATTAACATGATCATCACCATCATCATCAACCTTGGTGTCTTTTGTATATATGTCATCATCATCCACTACCATGTGATCTGAACCAAAACCAACATATTATGGATCTGTATCATGAGGAACATCTTGATCTTCTGGAAGACTCGAGTTCTGCAAAAAAAATATTTAATGAAAAGTTATTATTTATTTAATAAAATATTTTATTTTTCTTTTATGTATCTAATCTTACAACATATGAAATGAAATCATAATCATATTACATGAATAAACAACTAAAGAAGACTAAAACATATAACATAAATTTAGTTCTTAGAAAACAAATAGGAAGTTACTAATTTTTGCCTTCACTGCAAGAACACTCACAAAATGGAGTTCCAATGGCTGCAGGAAAAGTAACAAAATGGAGTCCCTGTTGAACCCCAAAAATGCAGGTAATTTTGGTCGTTATCCCTCCCTTGATTATGTATTTAAATCTTGTTCATTTTAAATTTTCAAATGATTTTAGTCGTTTGGTATTGATCGCACATCATGTCTTAATGTATTATTATGAAATATTGATCATGGAATTAAATGTTTCTCTTAATTATGACTTTGTAGTCCTATATATTAGGAAGTGATCTAGATCAAAATTAGAATAGTATTTGGGAAGCACAAAAATTAAAGACACTAAAGTTACTTTACATTTTTTTGTTATTGTATTGATAAATTATTTTCATTCTCATAGGAAGTTGCAAGCTATAGCTGGGATTGTTCATTGAAATAATACCATAAGGATGTCCATTACCTAAGTTTGAGAATTATCTAATTTTTTTATTTTCATGATGTTATGTATTGAATATTTATTCAGTATGTAGACTTAAGTCAGAGGAATACCCTCCTGAGCTCATCAAGCTCGACGTGAAGAGGGTTGTTCAAGCCTTATCGAGTTAGTGTTTTTTGTCTTGAAAGAAAAATATCCAATAGTTCTAAAAGTTGCAGGAACAATCATAGAATATATTTTCAATGATTGCAGGAACAATCACATAATAGAGTTCCAATGGTTGCAGGAACAGTCACTAAACATAGTTCCAATGGCTACAGCAACTATCGACTACTAAAACTAAAACTAATTACTGAACAGAAAAGTAACTAAATCAAATGAGTAGAATTCTACCAAGTGGGACCCCCTTGGATGAGTCTTCCCAAATATTAGCTTGGATGAATAAAATTAAAGTGTCATTTAGATATTCATATAGAATAGTTCTAATGGTTGCATAAACAGTCATAGAACATAGTTCCAATGGCTGCATGAATAGTCACAAAACATAGTTCCAATGGATGTAGGAACATTCAACGTCTAAAACTAAAACTAATTACTCAATAAAAAATTAAATACTTAGCCAAATGAGTCTAATTCTCACCAATTGGGCCCCCTTGGATGAGTCTTCCCAAATCTTAACTCAGATGCAGAATAATAAAGTATCATTCTATTCATCAATGTGTTGTTACAACATGACAGTAGTATGATAATGTTAGCATGCACAAGAAAATTATATATACATAACTACTTTACAATAACATTCATTTAATCACATGTAAAATTAATATAGACAGATCACATAGAAGCTTTATATCAACAAAAATATACATGGATAGGTTCCTTCCCATAGCTAAATAAGTATAAGAAAGCACTATGAAAAGTATCAGCAACTAGGTGTTAAACCCCATAATAATGACAACATATATATAAGAAATCCTATAAAAAAATGAGCCATTATTTGGGCTCATCACTCCCCCCAACCTAATGTATTTTTGGTCCCCCAGTAGGTATAATCTAATTCCTGTTTCTTTCTTACATCCTAAAATCATAAACTATTTTTTTCACTTAGTTTCCACTATTGGGTTCCAATAAATTTTATTATTTTTAGCCAATCTGTCCCACCTGGATTTCTCTGCTTGTTTATTGTAGGAATGATATTATATGTAGTTTGGAATAGGTCACAAAATAAGTGGTGGCTGAAATATTAAAGGGAACCAATATTGCTTCTTTGTTCTCTCCAAGTGAGCATACTTTGGTGCCCCCCTAATAATGGTTGCATAAAAATTATGTAAGGAATGGGGTTTTGCTTGCTTAGCTCATCAGGTAACCCATTCCACCTTTGTGAAAAATATCCCAACACTTTCCTTCCTGATGTTGTAGCCACCTATTCAAATTCTTGAATGGATTCTTCTCTCACAACTAGGATTTTCTCTTTGTATTCAGGTTTGTAGATAACTTTATGCCAATTATAGAAAATTCCCACAAGTTCACATGATTTTGCCCTTAGAGGAAAAGGGTATGGATCTCCCTGTGTCTATGTTCTATGAATTACTTCCCCCAACTATTTTTCATTTTGAATCTAAGACATTAGTGCCCTTAAATAAATATCTTCGATATACAATAATGGATTCCACTCATGATGATTAGGAACAACACACTTGTGCAAGTATAATTCATAGAGTAAGTTTTTAGTTTATGTTGGGGAAGACGGGTAAGCTTGGAAGAAGTCTTGTGGAGTCTATATAGAAGGGTTTAAACTATCGTGTGCTCTTGACAATTGAAAAGAAAGACTGATATCGTTGAGATGCAGTGCATATATCCTTGGGGGAGTTCTACATTCTAAAATTTATGGCACTAAGGTCATCACATTGGTTACCTTATCTGTTAATGTTGATGAACTATAACTGATTGAATGTTTGAAGATGTTAAGTTGATGATCACCGAGATACAGAAAGGAAATGCAAAACATTAAATCAGTTAATGTATTGTATTGTCATTGATGTCAACTTGATATAATCTGATTGGATATATATACATATTTTCAAAGACTTCAAAGAACCATAGAGATAAAGGTTATGTTGTCATTAATGCATAAAAGTTTAGTATACACCAAGTGACAACAAACACTGACAGCTAGTGCACACCGACGGATAGAGAACCCCAAGAAGATTCACAGTGATACCTAAGAAAGATACCCGAGCAAGCATTACCAAGTAGAACCAAAGTGATACCCAAGCAGAACTGAAAGTCACAGTGTTTCCTGACGGATAGACAACCCTGATGGTTAGAAGACTTAGTTGGCAGGAGCTAAATATGGAGTTAACTGATTGATTACATTATTTTCATCGACCAGTTAAAAATCAAAAATAAGCTATAGATTAAAGCTAGTTTTATTCTAGTTATCAGGGAGAAATCTATGGGATAAAACTAAATAATGTTTTAAAGCAAGAATGGCGAGATTTGTGCATCACGTCAAGAACAAGAAAGACAAGGACTTAGAAACGGTGAAATCATGTCTATAAGAGAGACAAGATAATTCATTATGAATTGAGGTGAAATAGAAGAGGATGCTAAAGAGAATACTGGTGAAGATAAGAAGTATTCATATAGTCCTGATCAAACAAGCTGAAGAATAGAGGTAAAGATTTCTGCAGACACCGAGCAACAGAGAAGGAACAACATCACCGAGTAGAAAGAAGTGGAGAAAGGAACAGAAAAGAAACATTGATCAGAAAGGTTTTATGAGCTTACAATAGATCTAAACATCTGAAAGATTAAATTGTATTTATGAATAGATCATATATTGATTCAGTTTAACCATTGATTCAAAAAATCTCTTAATAGAATGGGATTTAACTATCCTTTATATATTGAGATACATCCCAAGAAGTATCAAAAAGTTTCTCATGAAGATAGCATATTGAAATGACATATATCAAGTGAAAAAATATTATATTTAAATCCTCTAACAAGGTTTCACTTAACAGTGTGTTTGTAACCTTTAACAGGGTTGGCTCTTCACCAAGCTCACTTTAGAAGAGTGAAAATTTTGGGTTACCAGTCCCAAGTGGTTTTTCACCTAACATGGTTTCCACGTTAAAAATCCATGTGTCAAATGTATATATGGTTCATTGCTTTAATGTTTTTCTTTACACATTACTAAAATAAGATTCATCGATAAACACTAAGTTATTTACTATATTTTGGTAAAGGCTAGATTGTTATTTGGTAAAGCTTAAGAAAATGGATAAATAGTATATTTCAAACAGTAGTTATTTGATAAGATTATTTAAAGGCATACATCTTTTAGGAATAGAGATAACTAGAGGTTCATATTTATGGTATAAATTTTTAGATTGAATTATTGGATTAATTTTTGAGGTCACTGATTCACCNCCCCCCCCCCCCCCCCCCCCCCCCCCCTCTCAGTTATTCTAAAAAATGTAGCATTTTCTTCATTCTTCCCCTCAATCTCTATGTTTTTCTTTGTAATCACTTCCTACTACCTATGCTTCTCTTTATTCCATTATTCTTCCTTATCCTTCATGTCTTTCCATAAAGCTATGGCTATTGATGCCCATGAGAAAGTAGTAGGTCAGTGAATACCTATTAGGAATCACCTTTTTTTTTTTTCCCCACCTACCACTTGCTCATCTACAATAAAAAGCCTTGCTAATCATAAATTCTCTTGTTACAGGTTTCCTTCCATCATTAACCCATCTTCTTCCTAGGTAAATTTCCTTTCTTGAGATATTTTTCCATCCCCCTCCTCCTCAGATTATTTTGTAGGCATCATTTCCCTATTTTACAGTGGTAAGTAAAATCATAAGAACCTTGTTGCCTATTTATGCTATTAGAGTACCTTCTATACAAGAAATGAGAGTAGTAGAAAATAACAATGTCACTCTATATATTTTGGTTAGTAGACTTATTTCATTTGAGATGAATAACTTTGACAACAGTGGCTTACCATCTATTGAGTCTACATTCAAATCTTCTTTAAAAATAAGTTAGTCAAGTCATAAACACACTATGAGAAATGATAGTGATGACCAAGAGCTTGATGAGATTGAAGCACTAATGGATAGAAGATTACAAAGAGGCAAAGGTAGATACAAAGGTAAGTTACCATTGGTATGTTTTAATTGTAAAGAGATTGGACAGTTTGCTGCTAGATGTCCTAACAAAAGGAAAGAAGACAGAAATAGTGACAGATCATATGAAAAGAAGTTTGACAGAGGTGATGATAGAGATTACCGAAGCAAACAAAAATCTGATAGAAGAGACAACCGAGACTACAAGGACAAAGGGAAGAAATCTTGTAATTACCTGGCTGAGAACAAAGCTGAGAATACTGACACCAAATCTGATGAAGATATTGAGGTGGTATTTGTTGTTATGAAGGATGATTCAGACAAAGAGGAAAGGTATGTTGAAACTCCACTCATATCTAAGGTTAGTAAGAATGATGTCTAGATTATTGATAGTGGTTGTACTCACCACATGATGAGAGATAAAGAAAAGTTTGAAACTTTTGAATACTATAATGGTGGATCAGTAAGAATGGGTAATGACTCACCTTCTCCGATTGAAGGTAAAGGAACCATAATGTTGAATAATCTGATCATATGTGAAAATGCATATTGGGTGAAAGGACTTAACTATAATCTATTTAGTGTTTCACATCTGAATAATGCATGTCATCGAGTTGCATTTGAGAACAAAAAGGCAAAGATCTTTAATGAATTAGAAAGTTTGATCGGAACTGGTGAGAAGACAAAAGGTAACCTATTCTATCTTGATGATATTAACACCACTTGTTTAATGGATAGAAACAAAGACATATGGTTGTGGCATAAAAGGTTATGTCATGTGAATTTTGAAAACATGATTAGGATAAGAAACAAAAGGAAAGTAAAAGGCTTACCGATCATGTCTAAACCCGACTATGTCATGTGTAAAAATTCTCAAAAAGCTAAAATGAAAAAGTCCAGTTTCAAGAGAAAAACCTACACATCTAATGTCATTCTAGAACTAGTCCATACTGATCTATGTGGACCAATGAGAACAAAGATTTGCTATGGAGATAGATACTTCATTCTATTTGTAGATTATTATTCTAGAATGATGACAGTTATGTTCTTAAAAGAGAAATCAGAAGCGTTCAAGATGTTTAAATAGTATAAAGCTATTGTAGAAAAACAAAGTGGTAAGGAACTTAAATGCTTAAGATCAAATAGAGGAGGAGAGTTTATTTCTGATGAATTCACTAACTTTTTTAATGAGCATGGAATTCAAAGACATGTTTCTGCACCAAGAACACCACAACAAAATGTGATTGCTGAAAGAAGGAACAGATCCATTGTTGATTGTGCCAGAACACTAATGATTGAGAAAGGCATCACTCAAACATTTTGGAGAGAAGCTGTTAGCACTGTTGTCTACACATTAAAAAGATTCCAATTGAAGGAAGACACCTTATGAGCTATGGTATGGACACACACCCAATGTAAGTTACTTCAAAAATTTTGGAAGTAAATTTTATATCTTGAAAGATGATAGAAATGGAAAGCTTGACTCCAAAGGTGAAGGGATATTTTTAGGGTATTCTACCAAAATCAAGGCTTATAAATGTCTTAACAAATCCTCCAACAAAATAATTGAAAGTGCAAATGTAAAAGTAGATGAATTTTCTGAGAAAAATGATAAGGAAACCAGAAAGGAACTAGAAGACTACAACAGGTTTGTCTACAGTGAAGAACCTAACACTCTTCCTGAGCAATAGTGTATCACTCCTGAGCGATAGAACAATGCACCCGAGCATCAGGCTACAAACACCAAATATTAGGAAATTTCTCAAAATGATGCACCGAGCGATGGAGATTAAAATGAAGGTCAAGATGGTGATCAGAATGATTAACAAAGATCTGAACCGGTACTTGCCAAGTATGCCAGAAGACACCATCCATAGAACTAGATCATAGGAGACAAGAAGGCTAGAATGAGAACAAGAAGTAAGTCACTGAACACTAGATGTTTAATTTGTGATTTTGAGCCTAAATATGTTAATACTACACTTGAAAATGAAGAATGGGTCAGTGTTATGAATGAAGAGATAGAACAAATTGAGAAGAATGGAACATGGACATTAGTACCTAGACCGGATGACAAGAATGTCAATACTACCAAATGGATATTCAGAAACAAGTTGAATGTGAATGGAGAAGTCACAAGGAACAAAGCAAGATTAGTATGCAAGGGGTATGCACAAGAAGAAGGTATTGACTATGGAGAAACCTTTGCACCCATTTCCAGACTAGAAGGAGTCATAATTATACTTGCTTATGCTGCATTCAAAGGATTCAAGGTATACCAAATGGACGTCAAATATGCATTCCTAAATGGAATACTAGATGAAGAGGTATATATTGAAAAACCAGAAGGGTTTGTTGATCCTAACAAGAGAAACATGGTTTTTAGACTACACAAAGCCTTGTATGGATTGAAACAAGCACCAAGAGCATGGTATGAAAAACTTCACTCCTATCTTATAAGTATTGGATTTGTAAGAACAAGTGAAATAGTAATCTGTATTTAAAAGAAGATACTGATGATAATATTTTGATTGCTAAAATATTTGTTGATGATATCATATTTGGTGTTAATGATATGTTATGCAAATCATTTGCTAATGAAATGAGAAAAGAGTTTGAGATGTCAATGTTTGGGCAGATCAAGTTTTTTCTTGGTCTACAGATTCTTCAACTGGATGTAGGCATCTATATCACACAATCCAAATACATCAAGGAAGTGTTGAAGATATTCAAGATGGAAGAGTCCAAACTAGTTGGAACACCTATGGCAACTGGATGTAAGCTAACAAATGAAGACAAGTCAACCGAGGTAAATAAGACCCTATATAGATCTATGATTTCCAAACTCATGTATGTTGTTCATACTAGAACGGATATAGCACATGCAGTTGGAATAGTTGCAAGATTCTTTGCTAATCCCAAGGAATCACACATGACTATTGTCAAAAGAATTCTGAGATATCTACATATTACCGAAGAATATAACTTATGGTATAAAAGAGAAGGCAAATTTGAGCTTCAAATCTATACAGATGTTGATTGGGTTGGAAACTTAGATGACATGAAGAGCACAATAGGAGGAGCATTCTTCATGGGTGACAGACTTGTCACATGGATAATTAAGAAGCAAGGATGCATCTCACAATCTACTGCAGAAGCAGAATATGTGGCTACTACTACAAATTGCTCTAACATTGCATGGATCAAGAAATTACTGGAAGGTGTGAATATGAAAATTCTTGAGCCAGTGATTATCTATTGTGATAATACTAGTGCAATAAACATATCAAAAAACCCTGTCATGCATGCTTAGACAAAGAATATTGCTATTAAGTATCATTACTTAAGAGAACAAGTGCAAGAGAAAGAGGTGATACTAGAATATGTTCAATCCAAGTAACAATTAGCAGACATATTCACAAAGCCATTGCCTAAAGATATATTTGAGTACCTGAGAAAGAGACTACGGGTCCAACCCTTGTTTATTGGTCACTAAGTTGACTAGGAAGTTGCATCAGCCTAAACATAATCAGAAGATCATTCATGTTGATGCAAGCAAAGAGATGGACTGAAAAAGATGTATTAGTACACAACAAGGTGCTTATCTACACCGATCACCAGAGTTATTGTATTACTAATGAAGGGAAATTCAAGGAGTAAATTATAAATAGGAGGAAGGATATAGTTTGGCATTGGTGTCAAAGGGAGAGAGTGTGTATATATATATATATATATATATATATATGAAATATATATCATGATCATCCAAAGGAAGAGATGACTTAAGGGAGAGATTATATCCACATGAGAAATATCTATTTCTATCAATGGAAAAAGAGATATCCATCAAGTAGAGGAACAACCAAAGTGAGAGAAAACATCAGAGAAGAGTTATCCATCAAGGAGAGGAACAACCAAAGGGAGAGAAAACATCAGAGAAGAGATATCTATCAAGGAGAGGAACAACCAAAGGGAGAGAAAACATCAGAGAAAGATTCAAAGAAACATCCATCTAGGGGAGAGAATTAAAAAATTAGCATTGCTACATCCATCCAGTGAAGGGAATGAAGAATAAAGAAAGTACTCTGCAAGAACCAAATCTAAGCTAGAAGAGCTTACCAAGAGTCAGACATTTGTATTGGTTATAAAAAACAATAAGTTTGGTAGAGATTGATGAAACTAGAACTGATATATTTCATTGTATTAGTATTATGTAGTATGTTTCCATCAATGCCAAAGGGAGAGATTGATGAACTATAACTAATTGAATGTTTGAATATGTTAAGTTGATGATCAGTGAGATGCGGAAAGTAAATGCAAAACATTAAATCAGTTAATGTATTGTATTGTCATTGATGTCAACTTGATATAATTTGATTGGTTATATATACATATTGTCAAAGACTTCAAAGAACCATAGAGATAAAGGTTATGGTGTCATTAATGCATAAAAGTTTAGTATACACCAAGTGACAACAAACACCGACGGACAGTGCACAACGATGGATAGAGAACCCCGAGAATAGTCACAGTGATACCCGAGCAAGATACACAAGCAAACATTACCGAGAAGAACCAAAGTTATACCTGAGAAGAATTGAAAGTCACAATTTTTCCCAACGGACTAACAACCTTGACGAATAGAGATGCTCAAGGACAACTGAAGTCAAGACCAAGCAAACAAGAAGTTAAACACCGATCAGAAATGAAGTTCAGAAATGACAAAAGAATTGGTTGGAAGGAGATAAATATGGAGTTAACTAATTGATTACATTGTTTTCATAGACTATTTTAAAGCCAAAGCTAAGCTATAGATTAAAGCTATTTTTATTCTAGTTGTTAAGGAGAAATCGGCGGGATAAAACTAAAGTGTGTTTTAAATCAAGAATGGTGATATTTGTGGATCACATCAAGAACAAGAAATACAAGGACATAGAAATGGTGAAACCATGTCTATAAGAGAGATAAGATAATTCATTATGAATTGGGGGAAATATAAGAGGATTCTAAAGAGAATACTGGTGAAGATAAGAAGTCTTCATACAGTCCTGAACAAACAAGCTGAAGAACAGAGCTAAGGATTTTTGCAGACACTGAGCAACAGAAAAGGAACAGCATCACTAAGCAGAAAGAATTGGAGCAAAGGAATAGAAAATAAATATTGATCAGAAAGGTATTATGAGCTTACAATAGGTCTGAACATCTACAAGATTAAGTTGTATTTATGAACAGATCATATACTGATTCAGTTTAACCATTGATTTAGAAAATCTCTTAACAGAGTTGGATTTAACTATACTTTATATATTGAGATACATCCCAAGGAGTATCAAAAATTTTCTCATGAAGATAGCATAGTGAAATGCCAGATATCAAGTGACAAACTATTATATTTAAAACCTCTAACAAAGTCGCACTTAACAGTGTGTTTGTAACCTTTAACAGGGTTGGCTCTTCACCGAGCTCACTTCAAAAGAGTGAACATTTTGGGTTACCGGTCCTAAGTGGTTTTTCCCCTAACAATTTTTCTGTGTTAAAAATCCATGTTTCAAATGTATATATGGTTCATTGCTTTAATTTTTTTCTTTACACATTACTAAAATAGGATTGATCAGTAAACACTAAGTTATTTACAGTATTTTGGTAAAGTCTAGACTGATATTCGGTAAAGCTTAAGAAAAGGAATAAATAGTATATTCTGAGCAGTAGTTATTTGATAAGATTATTTAAAGGCATACATCTTGTAGGAATGAAGATAACTATAGGTTTATATTTGTGGTATAAAGTTTTGGATTGAATTATTGGATTATTTTTGTAGGCCACTGATTCACCCCGCCCCCCCCTCAGTTATTCTAACAAATGTGGCATTTTCTTCATTCTTCTCCTCAATCTCTGTGTCTTTCTTTGTAATCACTTCCTAATGCTTGTGCTTCTCTTTATTCCATTCTTCTTCCTTATCCTTCATGTCTTTAAATAAAGCTAGGGCTATTGGTTCCCATGAGAAAGTAGTAGGTCTGTGAACACCTATTAGGAATCACCTTTTTTTTGGTTCCCCACCTACCACTTCCTCATCTACAATAAAAATCCTTGCTAATCATAAATTCTCTTGTTACAGGTTTCCTTCCATAATTAACCCATCTTCTTCCTGGGTAAATTCCCTTTCTTGAGATATTTGTCCATCCCCCTCCTCCTCAAATTATTTTGTAGGCATCATTTCCCTATCTTTCTACTCAGATGAGGAGGAAAATTTGGGGCTTCCCCTAGGAGGTTTTTTACAGATTATCCTTTCTTATTCACTAGGAGTGGTATGAAAAGAGTCTAAGGATTCAATTTGGATGTTCACCCTAGGTGCAATAGATTTTGCATGTTTGCTAGGTTTACCCCTGTGACAATGACTATTCCTATGGGGTGTTTTCTTCATGGTTTTTGTTATCTTACACTTTTTTATTATGATTTTCACTATGCTTAGTGGCTACATGGGGTTCTTGATCCCTATTTTTTCATTTCTAGGGCTAGGGCTTTCCTTTTCAAAAAATTTCATTTTAGCCTTTTCCTTTTCATCCTCAGTCTTCTTCAATTTTCCTCATTCCCATGCTACTGCTTTCGTAGTGCAAACTATTGATTTAGGGGAAACATCCTCATTAGGGTTTGAAGAGGAACTATTTACGTCTTTGTGCAAAGATTCAGATGAACTAGTTTTGGCTATAGGAGGGTTTGTGATAGGAACCACCTTATAATTTGAGTCTTAGGGGTGAATTTTGTAATTTTTGTCTCCCCACTAACCCTACGGGTGAACCTCTAAGACCCACATTCACTGCTCTAAACTTTTTAATTTTTAAAAACTAATCACATGGCATCTAAGACACATCTTTTAAAGACCTTTCAAAAATAAACTTAATTAAACAGTGATGGGAAACATAGTTTTCCCTTCCTTTTTTGTCTCAATAGCCATGAATTCCAGTAGGTTATATTGCACATTGGGGACATTCATTCTCGTTCCATGTCTCATGTGGATCAAAAGCTTGAAATGCATAAAGTGTAGAATGACTGTTGACCCTCACAAGTAATGTATATAATGATATACATAGAAAATATTTTCATGTTCATGGTAAATAAATCCTCCTTGTTCCATGTTTATCTACTTCAAGCGGAGATTGCTAGGCCTGGTAAACTCTTCTCTATATGTTCTAGCATATTTACTTTTAGGGTAGGGATATCCTATAGTAGGAATCCCTAAAACTTAAGAAATATTCTCCTTAGTGACTATAACCTTCAAACCCTTCACAATTGCATCACCATTGTTAAATTTCTGAGAAAATTCTATAGTAATTTCAGTATTGAACCCGTTAAAAAATAAAAAATTAGTCTAACCAGCCACAATTCCTAAATTTTGGCTCACAAAATGTGTCCTACATGATTACTTAATGATTTTTTGGTTCACTTCTCACTGTTTGACCTCCCATGTTTCTAGTCACACCCTTAAAAACACCTCTACTCTATAATTCTTTAGCTACAAACCCACCTAATTCCTCTCTCAATGTCATATATCCTTCTTGTAGTCCTAATGCCAATGTCGTATAAATTTATATTTACCCCCCTTTTAGTGGTATTATGAAAACAACTTAAACAATAAGGAAGGCATTAAAGAGAGGTTTCAAATTTTAAAAATTTGACATGTTGGCACATAGAACACATGTATGCATAATGACATGTATATGAAACATGGGTACACTCCCCCCAACCTATACGAAAGCATGTGTCCACACACCCCTAGCTATGAGGCAACTAGGATGCACCCACATATAGTTTTATTTATTTAAGTCTATTTTATTTACGCTATACTGTGGTACATTCTAGTTGTGCCATAGATGATGTTGTGTCTACAAGGGTTATTAGAAAAAGATATACTATACTATATATCAATATTATTGTTATTCAATAAATGCATCTAAAGTAATGAATACACAGAAAGTGCCATGCACGTACCTGGATTATCATGGTTGATTTGAATTATTTGGTGATCAAGAAAGAGGGAAAGTGATGATTAGATGGTTGGTGTGACATCTAACCCTATATTTGTAGAGCTAGAGTAATCAATGTGAGCATAAATTATTTGTTTCTCTGTCAGAACTTTTAAAATATAGTGGATTTATTGTTACCAAGAAGGAAACCAATGGTTTAGATTCCAATATTGCATAATTAAGTACTTGACATTAAAAGGGATATCTTTCCCAATCTATTTTATGTAGACTTTCTTTTTGACACAAGTATATGAGGAAAAAATTTCAAGTTTAGTAAATGGTTGCCTCCATTAAATATTTTGAGGAATGTGAAATGTATTTCTGAGGTGGTAAGGCTATAAATGGTTTTTTTTGGTTTGAATTTTTTCTTTGAGGTTGTTTTCCTTTAATTGAGGAGGTTGTGGATGGATTTCATAGAGAAGATAAGATTTTCTGGTATAGGAAGAATGGTTTAACAAAATTCAATTATAGGAAACATAAAAATATCTGAAAATGAAGCAGTATGATGATAATATTGTAGGTATAGGGATATTAGAAGGGTTCTTGGTAGTTATTGTTAGAATAACTGAGAGGGGGGGTGAATCAGTGGCCTTAAGAATAATTCCAAAAATTCAACCAAAAACTTGTCTCTCAACTATAATACCCTCAGTTATCTTACATTCCCAATTTCATCAAGATGTATGCCATAAATAACTTTAACAAAAATAAACTGCTCGGTAAGATATACTGTTTATCTTTTCTAGACTTTACCGAGTAGCAGCAAATAAACTTAGAGTTAACCGACCAATCCAGTTTCAATAATGTGTAAAAAAAAAATATCAATGTAATGAAACATATACACATTTGACACAGATTTTAACATGGAAACCCAATACGGGAAAAACCACCTAGGACCGGTAACCCAAAATATTTTCACTCTTCTGAAGTGAGCTCAGTGAAGAGACAACCCGGTTAAAGGTTACAATACACACTCTTAACTGTAACCTTGTTAGAAGATTTCAAACCAACAGTTTGGATTTTGACCTAGCACTCACTAAGCTATCAACAAGAAAACCTTTTGATACTCTTGAGTATCTTAATACAATAAGGACTGTTAAATCCCACTCAGTTAAGAGATTTTATGAATCAATGGTTAAACTAATATAGTAAATGATCTATTCAAAATACAACTTTAATTTGCAAATATTCAGATCTATTGTTAGTTCAATAATACCTCTTTGATCAATATACACTTCAGTTCCTTTGTTTTCTTTCTTTCTTCTACTCGGTGAATGCTCTATCCTCTTTTGCTCAGTGTGTACTGAATTCCTTGGCTTTGTTCTTCAACCCGTATGATCAGATCTGCATGAAGAATTCTATCTTCACACCAAATATATTTAGCATTACTCTCTTTGATAATGAATTCCTTGTCTCTTTATATAGACATGATTAGCTGCTCAATCTCCTTGTTTTTTGTCATAGATCTCTTCTTGATCTGTAAAACTTGCCATGCATTGCTTTATCCCATAAATCTCTCCTTTGGTTTTATTTTGTAAATCTATCCTTGATAACTGTGAATAAAACATGCTTTAAATCTCCTTCTTTTCTTTAGTTTAACTGATCGTTGAAAATAAAGTAATCAATCAGTCAATCCCTAAATTTTAGCTCTGCCAGCAAAGCAATTTTTTCATTCTTTAACTTTAGTTAAGCTCAGTCATCATCTTCAGTTACGGTCTGTCATTAACTTGAGTTACTACGGTGCTTGGTATACACTATGAGCTTCTCAGTGTTCACTTGCTTGGTTTACATTGTGAGCTACTCAGCGTTCACTGTCACTCGGTGTATACAGACTTTTTATATTTTACTGACAACATAAACTTTGTCTCTTCAGATCTTCAAGGTTATGATATTATGTGTATGAACAATCAAACCATATCAAGTTGACATCAATGACAATATAATACATTAACAGATTTTTAATGTCTTGCATTCACTTTTGCAGCTTGGTGATCATCAACTTATCATCTTCAAACATTCAATCAGGTATAGTTCATCAATCTCTCCCTTTGGCATTGATGGAAAAAAATACTATGAAATATGCAGTATAAAATATTTCATAACATACCAAACTTATTGTTCTATAACCAATTCAAATTTTGAATCTCGGTAAGCTCTTCTAGCTTAGATTTGATTTTTTTGTGTGATCTCCCTTTCTTAATTCCCTTTCAATGGACAAGTGTAGCAATTATGTCTTTTGATTATGTCTCTCCCTTTCTTGTAGAATCTCTTCTCCCTTTTCTGGATAGATATGCAGTGTTAACTCTCTCCAATTCTCTCCCTTTGATGGATGGTTATTTTATTGAATCTTTCTCTCCATTGAATCTTAATCTCTTCTCCCTAATGGATATTTCATTTCCTCTCCCTGATGTATATTTCATTGAATATTTCTCTCCCTTTGAAAAAAATGCAAAAATTATATACAGCTCTGTAGTAGCCAACAATATCTCAGGTGTGTGGTTTAGATAAGTACCTTCAATGTACTAATATATCATTGCAGTCCATATCTCAACTTGCATCAACATAATTAATCTTCTGATAATGTGTAGGTTGATGTAGCCTCCTAGTCAGCTTAGTGACCAGTATACAAAGGACAAACCCCTAGTCTACTCCTTAGGTATTCAAATGTATCATTTGGCAATGGTTTTGTGAATATGTCTGCTAGTTGTTATTTGGATTGTACATATTCCTGTATCGCATGTTTCTCTTTTACTTGTTCCCTTAAGTAATGATACTTAATAGCTATGTGCCTTGTCTTAGCATGCATGACAGGGTTCTTTGAAATGTTTATAGTACTTGTATTATCACAATAGATAATTACTGGGTCAAGAATTTCCTCATTCATAACTTTCAACAATTGCTTGATCCATGCTTTATTAGAGTAATTTATAGCAGTAGCTACATATTCTGCTTCTACATTTGATTTAGATATGCATCCTTTCTTTTTACTTAACCACGTGACAAGTCTATCACCCATAAAGAATGATCCTCATGTAGTTCTCTTTCTATCATCTAATTTTCTAGCCCAATTAGCATTACTATAGACTTTTAGTTCAAATTTGCCTTCTTTTTTATACAACAAACCATAGTCTTCAGCATTTTTCAGATATCTCAAAATTCTTTTAACATCAAACATGTGTGATTCCTTAGGGTTAGTAGAGAATATTTCAACTATACCAACTGCATGTGCTATATCAGGTCTAGTGTGTACAACATACATTAGTTTACCAATCATAGATCTATATAAGGTCTGATTTACCTTGGTTGTCTTTTCTTCCTTTGTCAATTTGCATCCATTTTCCATAGGTGTTCCAAATGGTTTTGAGTCCTCCATCTTGAATAACTTCATAACTTCTTTGATGTACTTGGATTGGGTGATGTAGATGCCTTCATCCTATTGTAGAATAAGTAGACCAAGAAAAAATTTGATCTCTCCAAACATTGACATTTCAAATTCTTTGCTCATTTCATCAGCAAATGAGTTGCATAGCATATCATTACCTCCAAATATGATATCATCAACAAATATCTCAGCAATCAAAATCT
>MU228487.1:358582-377018 GCA_018584345.1 Thuja plicata
TTGTTAGGATCAACAAACCCTTCAGGTTGTTCAATGTATACCTCCTCTTCTAGTATTCCATTCAGAAATGCAGATTTAACATCCATTTGGTATACTTTGAATCCTTTAAAAGAAGCATAAGCAAGTATAATTCTTACTCCTTCTAGTCTAGCAATGGGTGCAAAGGTTTCTCCATAGTTAATACCATATTCTTGTGCATACCCTTTGCATACAAGTCTTGTTTTGTTCCTTGTGACTTCTCCATTCTCATTAAGTTTGTTTCTGAAAATCCATTTGGTGCCAATGACATTTTTGTCACTCGATATAGGTACTAATGTCCATGTTTTATTCTTCTCAATATGTTTAATCTCTTCATTCATTGCACTAACCCATTCTTGATTCTCAAGTGGAGCATTAATAGATTTAGGCTCAAAATCACAAATCAAACATCTATTGTTAAGTGACTTACTTCTTGTTCTCATTCCTTCTCTTTTGTCCCCAATGATCTAGTCATGTGGATGGTGTCTTCTAACATATTTAGAAAGTACAGGTTTAGATCTATGTTTTTCATTTTGATCTTCATTACCTGGTTTAGCAGTGTGAGCATTTTCCTAATTCTCGGTGTTTGCAGCCTGTTGATCAATTACATTGTTTTGTCACTTGAGTAAGGTGTCAAGTTCTTTAATGTAGACAAATCTATTTTAATCTTCAGGTTCCTTTATGCTTTCCTCATCATTTTTCTTAGAAAATTCATCTACTTTGACATTTTCACTCTCAATGATTTTTTTAGAAGATTTTTTCAGACATTTATAAGCTTTTCTTTTAGTAGAATATCCTAGAAATATTCCTTCATCACTTTTAGAGTCAAGTTTCCTATTTCTATCATCTTTCAATATATAACATTGACTTCCAAAAATTCTAAAGTAACTCACATTTGGTGTGCATCCATACCATAGTTCATAAGGTGTCTTATTTGTGTCTTTCTTCAATTGAACTCAGTTCAATGTATAGACAGCAGTACTTACAAATTCTCTCTAGAATGTTTGTGTGATGCCTTTTTCAATCATCAGTGTTCTGGCACAATCAACAATTGATCTATTCCTCCTTTTAGCAATCTCATTTTGATGTGGTTTTCTCAGTGTAGAAATGTGTCTTGTAATCCCATGCTCATTACAAAAATTAGTGAATTCATCAGAAATTAATTCTCCTCCTCTATCTTATCTTAAACATTTCAGTTCTTTTCCACTTTGTTTTTCAACTTTAGCTTTATGTCATTTGAAAATCTTAAATGCTTCATATTTCTCTTTTAAGAACATGATAGTCATCATCCTAGAATAGTCATCAACAAATAGAATAAAGTATCTAGCACCATAATAACTATTTGTTCTCATTGGTCCACATAAGTCAGTATGGACTAACTCCAGAATAGCATTAGATGTTTAGGTTTTGCTCTTGAAACTAGATTTTGTCATTTTTCCTATTTGAAAATTATTGCACATAACATGGTCAGGCTTTGAAATACTCGGTAGGCATCTCACTTTTCTTTTCTTACGTATTTTAAACATGTTGTCAAAATTTACATGACATAACCTTTTATTCCACAACAAAATGTCTTCATTTCTATCCAGTAAATAAGTGGTCTCAATTTTATCAAGATAGAATATATTACCTTTTATTTGTTCACCAGTACCGATCATCTTTCCTATTCCATTATAGATCATTTCCTTTTTGTTCTCAAATGCAACTTGGTGTCCTATTTTGTTCAGTTGTGAAACACTCAATAGATTATATTTAAGTCCTTTCACCCAATATGCATTTTCACTTATGATCAGTTTATTCAACATGATGGTACCTTTTCCTTCGACTGGGCAAGGTGAGTCATTACCCATCCCAACTGATCCACCATTATAATATTCAAAACTTTCAAGATTTTATTTATCTCTAGTAATGTGATGAGTTTAGCCACTATCAATAATCTAGCCATAATTTTTGCTAACTTTAGATATGAGTGTTGTTTCAAGATACCTTTCTTCTTCATTTGAATCATCCTTCATAGCAACAAATACTACCTCAATCAGAATTTTCAGCTTTGTTCTCAACCAGGTAACAAGCATTCTTTCCTTTGTCCTTGTAATCTTGGGTATCTCTTATGTTAGAGTGTTATTTACTTCTGTAGTCTTCATCATTACTTCTGTCATACTTCTTTTCACAAGATATTTCATTGTTTCTTTCATCCTTTCTCTTTTTAGGGAATCTAGCAACAAAATGTCCAATTTCTTTGCAATTAAAACAAACCAATGGTAATTTACCTTTATATATTCCTTTACATATATGTAATCTCCTAGCCATTAGTGCTTCAATTTTATCAAGTTCTTGTTCATCACTATCACTGTCACTATCATTTCTCATAGTGTGTTTGTTACTAGATTTGGTTATTTTCATAGAAGAGTTGAATGCATACTCAATGGTAGGTAAGACAGTGTTGTCATAGTTGTTCATCTCAAATTAAATAATCCTACCAATAAAACTATCAAGAGTAAGATTTTTATTTTCTACTACTCTCATTTCTTGAATTATAGATGCTCTAATAGTATACACAGATAGTAAGGTTCTCATAATTTTACTTAAAACTTTTCTTCCTCAAGTACTCCTCCTACTCCATGGATAGCATTAACAACTTATTTGATTTTGTCACTATACTGTTTGATGTTCTCTCCTTATTTCATTATCGGGTCATCAAACTTTCCTCTTAGGCTTTCAGCTTTATCTCTCAGCACATTGGTATCTCCTCCAAAAATTCAACCAAAAAATTGTCTCTCAAATATAATACCCTCAATTATCTTACATTCTCAATTTCATCAAGATGTATGCCATAAATAACTTTAACAAATATAAATTGCTCGGTAAGATATATTGTTTATCTTTTCTTGACTTTACCGAGTAGAAGTAAATAAACTTAGAGTTAACCAACCAATCTAGTTTCAATAATGTGTAAAACAAAATATCAATGTAATGAAACATATACACATTTGACACATAGATTTTAATGTGGAAACCCAATATGGGAAAAACCACCTGGGACCAGTAACCAAAAATATTTTCACTCTTGTGAAGTGAGCTCAGTGATGAGCCAACCCTGTTAAAGGTTACAATACACACTGTTAAGTGTGACCTTGTTAGAAGATTCAAAACCAACAGTTTGTCTTTTAACCTAGAACTCACTATGTTGTCAACAAGAAAACCTTTTGATACTCTTGAGTATCTCAATACAATAAGGACTGTCAAATCCCACTCGATTAAGAGATTTTATGAATGAATGGTTAAACTGATACAGTAAATGATATGTTCAAAATACAACTTTGATTTGCAAATATTCAGATCTATTGTTAGTTCAATATACACTTTAGTTCCTTTTCTTTCTTTCTTTCTTCTGCTTGGTTAATGCTTTGTCCTTTGTTGCTCGGTGTCTGCTGAATTCCTTGGCTCTTTTCTTCAACCTGTATGATCAAATCTACATGAAGAATTATATCTTCACACAAAATATATTCAGCATTCCTCTCTTTGATAATGAATTCCCTATCTCTTTATATAGACATGATTAGCCACTCAATCTCCTTGTTTTTGTTTTAGATCTCTTCTTGATCCGTAAAACTCGCCATGTGTTGCTTTATCCCATAAATCTCTCCTTTAGTTTTATTATGTTAATCTATCCCTGATAACTGTGAATAAAACATGCTTTAAATCTCCTTCTTTGCTTTAGTTTAACTGATCATTGAAAATAAAGCAATCAATCAGTAAATCCCTAAATTGTAGCTCTGCCAGCTAAGCAATTTTGTCATTCTTTAAATTCAGTTAATCTTAGTCATCATCTTTAGTTATGCTAGGTCATTAACTTCAGTTATTGCGGTGCTTGGTATACACTCTAAACTGCTCGGTGTTCACTTGATCAATTTACACTGTGAACTGCTTGGTGTTAACTATCACTCAGTGTATACAGACTTTTTATATTTTACCGACAACATAAACCTTGTCTCTTCAGATCTTCAAGGTTATGATATTATGTGTATGAACAATCAAACCATATCAAGTTGACATCAATGAAAATATAATACATTACCTGATTTAATGTCTTGCATTCACTTTTGCAGCTCAGTGATCATCAACTTATCATCTTCAAACTTTCAATTAGTTATAGTTCATCAGTTAAATAGATATTAGAATTATTTAGTGCAACTATAGATCTTTTGTGTAGTTTGCAAATTATTCCAATCCCTAAGGCTACCACTATAATTATCTTGAATCAGGGTGATACAGATTGGGGTATGGGTGTAGATACTGAAATTAAAGCATTAGAATCACCTATTTATCCATGGGAAGAAGTATTGAAGTTTTTGCCTAATGGGGAAGCTAGTGTCAATCTTGCATTCTAGCATTTTCACCTTCAATAGATACCCATGTTCAATATGAGCATGGCTCACTTACCTTGTTTGTTTGTTGAAAGTATTGGCCTTATCACCATAGCTTCCTTGTATACAAGCCAAGAGGTTTTACTTTAGGACAAGACTAGTGGTAACAAACTCTGTTAGGATATTATCATTTGTGATAAATTAATGGTAGTAGAATCAAATCTTTGTTAGTGTCCTGAATCTTTTTGCATTCCTTAAATATACAAGGAATTCCAAGGCCATAAAAAAATGGTGGTTTTGGTTATGAAAATTCTCTTTAACTTGTAACTAGGATAGTATAATTTATTTTTAGGTTGCTGAAGGTGAATGTAATTATGAGGTAGTGTAATCTCATGAGCAGTGTTAACTAGTTTGTGCAATTATAAATGCTAATTTCATAAAGTTGTCTCCATCTTTGTATACTTTAAATCATATGAATTCAATACATTAAAGATGGTTGAATTTTTCTCTACAATTTTCTTGTGAGTGTGTTATTTGTTCATGGGTCTCTCTCAAGGAGAGAT
Organism: Thuja plicata; assembly: GCA_018584345.1. Lineage (NCBI taxonomy): Eukaryota > Viridiplantae > Streptophyta > Pinopsida > Cupressales > Cupressaceae > Thuja > Thuja plicata. Next base: position 363,531 of record MU228487.1, read on the forward strand.
TTAAATTTATTTGTGCAGAGAACAATGATTTTTAGTGTATGAAATGGATTGTTCAAGTAAAAATTTATGATAACATGAGTGGGATTTTTAATGTTAAAAATTAATATATTGAAAACTCACTAGTTAAGTTTGATCTATTCATAGGCTCTCTGGCATGGCTTTACTTTCACTTTGTAGCCCGAGATTGGGCATTGGACTGTCGAGAGCCCTAAAGGGTTTTCAGATTTAAAACCAAATCAATCAAATCTATTGTTCCTTTTTGTTCTTTTATTTTATGTCTACTTTATCTAGGTTCTTGTATCTCTGTGGTCCTTATACAAATGTGGAGGATGCATTTAAAAGTATCCATATAACACTCCTCCGTGATTCTAAGAAAGAGATATCTATTTTTTATATGTTCTTAGTGTTTGTTAAAGAAAATGGGATTACTTGTTCAAGTGATGAAATAAAATCCCCATCTACATGAAATTTGAGAATTATCCACAGTTGAAGGTTTGTAGTTGGCCATTAGAATGAATGTATCATATGTACATACTTAGAATAAGGAATACCCTCCTGAGTCTTATGGGGCTTGAAGTGAAAAAAGGTTTTCCAAGCCTTATCAGTTATTGTTTTCTTGTCTTGCAAGAATAATACCCGACACACTACTCATTTACACCTTTTCTAACCTTTTTGGAAACTAAAAATATAGTGCTTTCCTCTTCTTTTTCTAGCACTCCTTGTTCTTCTTAAATCCTTAATCACAAGCAATTACTATGATATAATATTTTTGAGACATATATATTCCACTACCACTACTACATGACTGCAACCCCCATCCAAAAATCATGAGACCAATATCCAATGGAGCTTAGTTTTTCAAATAAACTGGATAAACATTAACTTCTAGGAACACTAAAAGGCACCCTTCCATTAGCCTCAAGGGTTCAGTAAAAAACATAGTGTCCCTAGTTAGAAGCATGTATGGGGAGAAGGATGCTTCTCATTTTCAAGAATCCTAAGTCTCATTACTACATATGTTTCTCAAAGAAGGGCCAATTTTAAATCAGGCATTCATTTTGTCACTCACTTTGTGCAATGAAATAACGAGAGTTGAGACTCCTCCAGTGGGTATAAAGAGAAAATTCTATACAACCTCTTACTTGTGTTATATTTTTTGCAGCTAATTAATTCTTTGGGAATGAATTGGACATGGAGCATGCCATGTCATTTTTTCCATGTTTATTGCTAGGACTGATGGGAGCACACAAATATGCATCCAAATATGAGCACATTTGTGACTAATTCTTTGTTCCCTTGCATGAGATATTATTTGAGAAAAAGTACCCTAGGTTGTGTGAAGACATTATAAGAATCTTGGAGAACCTAAAATATTTCTCCCTATATGAGTTGTTAACATATAGGAAGATCTATGGAACCGCAAAGGTATCCCATTTTTTTTCCCAAGCATGGACCTAACATGTTGTTAATCAAGAAGTTGCATTTCATACTATACTCTTGAGATTTATTGAATCCATGGGAGCAATGGTAATAGATGTAGATGATATGGATCTAGTGGCTAGGGCTAAGACTAGTCTTTCCACAACATAATAAAATGAATCAAACATCCTTAAAATGACCTGATAAACATAAGGGTATAAGAAGGAAATTGAGCACTTGAAAAATTAAGTGGAATACTACAAGGCTACAAGGTATGTCATAGGTAATTTCATGGAACACGCATTAGAAATCCATGATGACTTGACCTTGGTGCAAAAGGAGTTTTACAAGGATGTGTTAGATCTATAGGATGCCTTTCAAGATGCATCAAAACATTCTTACATATTAAAAGAATGGCAACATCATGAGGAAGGATGGAAAATATGCATGTGGATCACTTATTATAATGGAAACATGAATTCAAGGAAGCATTCATTGAGATACCAAGGAAGCACTCCTTGAGATACCATGTTTGAGAGAAAATAAGATAAATCAAATTCAACATGGGGCTAATTACTCAAATGATACAACTCATAACTTAAATGAGGACACTTAAGAGATATTAAAAGACCATGGTCATTAATTAAAAGATGTGATGAAATAAGGCATGAATATCACCCACTTCCCTTTAAGTAAAATAATGTGTTTTTCATCAACATGAAATAATGGGACAATTAAGTGGGATATAGGGTCAACAATGAAGCACTTTATAACTCATCCTACGCATCAATAAACAACTCAACAAAAGAAATGAAAATTGACATATTAACACACCAATGTCCAACTAATTTATTGAAATTAAACTATTGATACCTCGTTCTCTATCTAGATTACAAAATCGGGCAAATTTTTGCTTTGTAACATTTCCTTTTCAAATTGTGTTGGATGCCAGCCATATTTCTCCTCCTATCAAAACATGGCACATGTACTAGTTAAACTAATTATTATGAAATCATTTATTTTTTCCTAGGAAATAAAAAATATATCATTTAACCTATTAAATATACTTACAAATGTACAGATAAAGGCATGTAAACCTTTCTGGCCACTTTGATGCATAACACAAAGTTTGACAAGCCTAGCCTTGGAGGCCTTGTCCTGAAACATATACTAATTCAATTTAACTATGCACAAATAAAATTGAAGAGTCATTTAATAAATTTCATATAATCTTATGAGAAAATTCAAATAAATGCATACTCTCTTCACCTGATTTACAATCTCTTTCCATACTTTCACACTTACATAAAGTAGCCTTTTTTATCCTTAGATCGAGAGGGATTTTACAATCTCTGCAAGGTTTATCTTTTTCAAATCTTCATGTCTCAAACAACCAGGTGCAAAATCAACCAAATATGTTCTATAATGTTCCTTCTCTATCACTCCTCCTGAGGAGTAGATCCATACATCAAGTCTAGAAAATGATAAAGCTCTGAAATCCACTGGACTAATGCATTCCTACATCAATTTAGTTCTCACGATTAGGGGCTCACACCCCAAGCATACCTCTGAGATACTCAAAGGCATCCTTTGGGAAAGGCTTTGTAAATATATATCTTTTATTTTCTTTTGTGTTGATATACTCCAATATAATCTCCTTCTCTGCTTCCTTGTCTCTCAAGAAATGATACTTAATGGAACTATGTTTAGTATTTGAATGCATTACAGGATTCTTTGACATAGTCACTGTGCTAGTGTTATCACAATGGATAACCACTGGCTCATCAAAAGTTATCCTAATGTCCTTGATCATTTATTTCATCCAAACAATCTATGTGCACTTTATAGCAGTAGCAACATACTCAGATTCAGCAGTAGACTCAGCTATACAATCCTACTTTTTACTTAACCAAGAAACCAATCTTTTCCCAAGGAAGAATGCAGCACCACTTGTACTTTTTATGTCATCAATATTTCCTGCCCAATTAGCATCAATATAAGCATGTAAATCAAAATCATCAGATTTCATATACCATAAGCCATAATCTAGTGTTCCTTTCACATATATATAAATTCTTTTCACATCAGAAAGGTGTGTCTCTTTAGTATCTGCTTGATATCTTTCCACAATTCCAACTGCATTAGAAATATTTGGTCTAGTGTGAGTCGAATATTGTAAGCCTTCAATCATAAATCTAAAAAAACACTCTAAGTTTCATCAGTATTAATGAGCTTGTGACCAGTAACCATAGGTGCTCCAATAGGTTTACAATCTTCCATTCCAAACTTTTTCAACATTTCTTTAAGATACTTTGTCTGAGACATAAAAATACCACTCTTGTTCTGATTAATTTTCAATCCAAGGAAAACATTTATCTCACCAATAATTGACATCTCAAATTCATTTTCCATTTTTTTAGATAATTTTTTACTCATTACATCATTTCCTCCAAAAATGATATCATCAACAAAAACTTCTACTATTAGAATACCATCTTCAATAGTTCTTAAGTACCAATTGTTGTCTGTGTTACCTTTTCTAAAGCCAAGACAAAGTAGATACCTATCCAATATTTCATAGCATGCTCTTGGTGCTTGTTTTAGTCCATACAAAGATTTTTTAAACTTGCAAACCATGTCCTCATCTTCTATCAAAGGAAAACCATTAGGATGTTCAATATATACTTCCTCTTCTAGATCTACATTCAAAAATGTAGATTTCACATCCATCCGATATACTTTGAAGTCTTTGTGTGTAGCATAAGAAAGAAATAATATCACAACCTCAATTCTAGCAGAAGGAGAAAAATTTTCTTCAAATTCTATACCTTATTATTGTGAGTAGCCTTTACAAACCATTCTTACCTTATTTCTTACAACCATTCCCTCTTCATTCATCTTATTTCTGAAATCCACTTAGTTCCTATAAAAAAATTATGTTTAGGTCTGGGAACCAGTTCCCAAGTGTTATTCTTCTTTATTTGTTCTAATTCTTCATGCATAGCTTTAGTCCAAGATTAATCTCTACATTCCTCATCAGTAGATTTTGGTTCAACTTGAGAAATCAAGAAAATTTCATCTCTTAATCTTGATCTTGTCATCATTCCTTTATTTTCATCTCCAATAATTTGATCTTCAGGATGGTTTTTCTTAACATACCTCAGAGTCTTAGGAATTTCAGTAGGATCATTTAAGTCATCTTGACACACCTTGATCTCATAGTCAATCTCAAAAGGTTCTTCTTGATGTGTAGTAACCTCCTTGATCTTTGTAGTCTGTTTACAGTCATATATTCTTTCTTGAATCTGGAAATTTTCATATATCCTCACATTAACACTTTCAATCATCTTCATCAATCTCAGATTGAAACATTTATAAGCTTTTCTTTTAGTGTAATAACCAATAAATATCCCTTCATCACTTCTAGCATCAAAATTTCATATCTCATCATCTCTTTTGATATAGAATTTAGTATCAAATATTCTAAAATATTTCATAGTAGGAGTATGATTAAACCATAATGCATAAGGAGTATTTCTTGTACCTTCTCTGATCTGAATTTTGTTAAAATTATATACAGCAGTACCAACAGATTCTCTCCAATGAACATGTGACACATTTCCTTCCAGCAACATAGTTCTATCAGCATCTAATATTATTTTGTTTCTTCGATCTGCTATCCCATTCTGTTGTGGTGTCCTAGGAGCATATGTTTGTCTATATATTCCATGCTCTTTGCAATAGGTATTGAACAAATCTGAATTAAACTCACCACCTCTATTTGATATCAAACATTTTATCTTTAAGCCCTATTCATTCTCAACTTTTTCTTTGAATATCTTGAATTCATCAAATGCCTTTGATTTCTCTCTTAGATGTGTAACCCACAGCATCCTAGAAAATTTATCAACAAAAATTATAGAATACCTTTCACCGTAGTAAGATCTTGTTCTTGTAGGACCACACAGATATGTATGCACTAGATCCAACTTCCTTTTCATGAGTAAGATTTTTTTTTAAAACTACTTCTAGTTTGCTTCCCCATTACACATTCTCTACACATGGTGTTAGATGGTTTCACAATCTTTGGTAGGTCTCTAACTGCATTAGTCATACTTGCCTTCACAATATTATCAAAATTCACATGAAAAAATATTTTATGCCATAACCAACTGTCATCTACCTTTGTAACAAAACAAGAAGCCTCAAATGTATTTAATTCAAATACATTTACCTTGAGATTTAGTACCAGATGTGATCAAGTCTCTTGAATTACATCTGATAGAGAATTTCCCATCAATTAATTTGAATTTATAGCCTTTGTCCACTAGTTGTCCAACACTCAACAAATTATGCTTAAGTCCATCAACAAGTAATACATTTTTAGTATTGGTCTTTTCATCTAGAGAAATAGATCCAACTCCAATGATAAGCTTAGGAGTATTGTCACCAAATATCACAACACCACCATCATACTTATTAATTAGTTTAACAAACTTATTTCTATCTCCAGTCAGATGGTGTGAGCAGCCACTGTCTATGACCCATTCAAATTTCTTTTCAACATGTGACACTATGGTTCTTTCTTCATGAATAGGTTTATCATCCTTGATAGCAATAAATCTAATCTCATCATAATCAATACCATCATCATCAAAAACACCTTCACTAACATAGTAACATTCCTTATCCTTTGAATACTTAGGTTTATAAAACTTAGATCTATGATTTGGAACCCTTGTAGGACATCTAAATGCAAAATTACCTATCTTATAACATGAAAAATATTTCAGAGGTAACTTTCCTTCAAACTTACCCTTACCTCTCTTTTGTATTCTAGCGATCAAGGCCATAATTTCATCTAACTTTCTTTCTTCTTCCTGTATATGTTCCCATTCACCAGCCTTTTCACCAAGCTCTTCTCTCAAGTCACTATTGTTGGAGCTCACAATTCTTGATAGAGTCTTTTTTATTTTTATGCACAGTCGCCTTGAATGTTGTCTCAACTTTAGGTAATGAATCTCCCAGATCTACGGCCTCAAAATTAGTTAATTTTGAAATCAACATGTCTCTATTAAAGTTCGATGTCAAAGGTATGATCTCATCTATAGCTTGCACTTTAGTCTTGTAAACAAGTTTCAAAGATCTAAGAATTTTTGCGATCACTTCTTCCTCACTGTATGTGCCTCCAGAGTTTCTAATCCCAATAAAAACCTCAGCAAATCTCTATACATATCTCTAATATTTTCATCATCTTTAATTTTTAGATTTTCCGTCCTTGTCTTCTAGTTCTGTAACTTTTCCTGCTTATTAAACTTATCTCCTTCATATAGTGCTTCCAATCTTGTCCAAATGTCATGTTCAAAAACCAAATCTTTAACCTCTGTGAATTCACCTTCATAGAGTGCACTAATCAGTGCTTCTCTTATGACCATGTTATATGAAAATATCTTCATTTCTTCATTTGTAGCTTTATCTAGTTCATTCTCAACCTTCATCTGTACATCCTTCTTTGTAATCATCCAGTAGTCGATTCCCAAGCATAGAAAATGTTTTCTCATCTTGTTCTTCTAACTATAAAAGTTTTCAAGATCAAACTTAGGACTATCCTTCCTATAGAATGACATCTTTAGGATCACCTCAAGTTATTAAGATTTCTCCCTAAGGACTAGTATCTTTGATACCAATTGTTAGGAATAATATTCCACCAACACAACTGAGAGGGGGGGGGGGCGTAAATCGTTGTGAGATGAATTATTAAAGATTTAACTTTATAAACAAAAACTTTAATCCAAATGATAACACAGTAAATTCCAACACAAAAACACAATCCTTTTTGTAGAGGAAACCCTGTTAAAGGTAAAACCCCAGTGGAAATTAGCACCCACAAATGATGTATTGAGAGTATAGTATACCTATTAAAATATTTAGCCCTGTTAGGAGCTTATTGATGCATTACATTACACAATCCTTGTTAAAGGATAGACCCTATTAGGATTAAAGAGTAACAATGGACTCACTACCCAGACACATTGCCTAAAGAAGGTTAAATCCACCCTCTGGACTTAAAGCCTAAAATACAAGTCTGTATAAGAAATATAAAGTCCAGTGAAATGTTTGATAGTAATTGTCTTTGCTTGGTCAATTCCAATGAAGTAACATAATCACAAACTCTTCTCTACATCCAACAGACTTTGCACAAACAAGCTCACAGCTGCCACCCTTTTTTGTCTCTTCCACAATCACACTTTCCAACAAGAAAATCTCTCTCATATATACCTTATTAAAATAATCAATTAGGTCAGCCAATTAGGCTTTCCCAATGTATAAATAATTACTTAACCCTTTGCTAAGATACACACAGTACCTATAACAAGTAAACATCAATTAAAATTCATCAAATATAATCCAAGGTTTGTAATCCACACTCGCAATCCATAATACATGCTTCATATCTGAAGTCGGCCTCAAATAGGTCTCCTCCAGAACACATGCCACAACTGACATCACCAAGAGTCCCTTACGATTTCATAACTTGAATCCACATCGCACATAATTTATACTCAAAACACAGAGACTAACTCTATCAAAGATCATTGTCACCATCCAGTACCTAGTATTCACTAAAACATATTAAGCCATGCGACCTTAGGCATAAGATCACAACATATCCCTATACACATCACCATCTTTTCTTATTCGGAATCAACTGTACAGTACCCGTACACTTCTGTCAGTCATCAAGCAACAATAATAACCAATTTGTTTCACCTCCATGGAAACATATGTTGACATCAGTGAAAAAACATGAATGCCAACAACATCAGCAGCCAGTTCCAATAGGTGGAAGAAGTTTGTTTGTATCCTAGGAGTGGTTGGGACATTGGAAGTCTCTATTCCCTATTCCATATTCTTAGAGCTTAGTTTTACTGAATTCCTCCTAGATCTTATGCTCGATCCAGGAGTGGTGGGGGAATCAATTGATTCCCAAAGACACATTTTATTTGGTTTCAATGTTTCAGGGTCTTTACTAGATTTTTTCTATGTATCTGGCAAGCATTTTTAATTCTGCACCATCCAATTCTCTCTCTCTCTCTCTCTCTCTCTCTCTCTCTCTCTCTCTCTCTCTCTCTATGTGTGTGTGTGTGTGTGTGTGTGTGTGTGAAATAAATTTCTTCTTTTAAATTTAGAAATAAAAAACTAAAAACTAAAAATCAAAGAAACATTTACAAATTTATAAATTGACAATGAATTACCTCATTGTGGCTAGAATCTTCTCCCTTCCCTCTATTACTCAACATTTTGAGGCAACCTAGGGGAAATTATTTTTGTCCAGTTTATGGAAGAAAATTAAGCACACACTGTCAAGTGTGAAATTTTTCATCCAGTTTGTGGTATGAAAGATTTTTTTGTGGTATGAAAGCAAACCACCAATCAAAAAAAATATGAAAGCTTTCATCCAGATTGTGGTATGAAAGATTTGTTTTGTGGTATGAAAGAAAACCACCAATCAATAAAAATATGAAAGATTTGTTTTTTGGTATGAAATAAAATCACCAATCAAAAAAATTAATAAAAATGGTTGATTAATGAGCAATTTACCTTAATTGACTCTCTTTCTAGATTTAAATTCCTATGAGATATCTCCTGAGAGTTCAAACCCTATGATGGAATTAATAATGCAAAATAAGACCACCAAATAAGCCAAATCAACTGAATCCCAACCATTATCTACCAGGTGTAATCCCTTTTATAAAAATTTATTAGTAAAATTCTATCGAAATATCTTTATATGGATTCAAATTGAACCAAAAGGAAAAATATACCTCGTTTTCATGTTTAAAGAGAAATTAGGGGTTTTTTTTCTACCCATCTATCCTCTACTCTTTATGTCACAAAAAAATTAAATTGGGTGACCAAACAATGTAAACATTGTTTATCCTATGCTCTGTATCTAGAAACAAAATAAAAGCGAGCGACCAAAATGAAAACTAAAAGATCAACAAGACCAACCTAACAAACGAAAAATAATTGAAACATAAAATCATAGCAACCTATGGCGATAATCTTAACGTAGGTAGGAATTTTTAATTTTATCTTTTTGATTCATTATTCAGCGTTATAGTGAATGTTGTCTCACGAATCTAATGCAATTATATGAGATTTTAAAATTTTGAATTTTTTTATTTGTTGTGGTTAACATCGACTTTAGCGCCAAGTTTGAGCACTAAAAGTAATATCTTTGGGATGCTAAGGTCGACGTAAATTGCACCTAATTTAGGGTCAGATTTGAGACATAAATGTAATTTGTTTAGGGAACCAAAGGTGGTGTAAAGTGCACCTAATTTTGATTTTAATTTTTAGTCATCTTATAATCATAAGATTTGAGCTCTAATTATCAAGATTCTTCATATAAACTTTTTGAGAAGAGCAAAATGTTGCAATGTCCTATTTTGTTTTTCATAGTGCATATTAATGAAAAGCGAGCGTATTAATAAGATAATCTCAAAAATGTACTCTTGGCGCATAGCTATTAGGTGACTATTGTCATTTTTGTGTATTACAGGATCCAGAGGAGGCCATGGAGAGAGGATGTGGATGGCGTAGAACTACTAAATCGCAGAGAGGAAAGTGGTTGGAAATAGATATGACAATGGAATCCACATATACAATAAAGGTGAGGAGATAAAGTAACCTCAACCAAAGGAGGAAGGCGTTTATGAATTAAAAAATGCTACAAGATAGAGGAGATATAGTCATTTTTTTGTCCATGAGGCCTCTGAGGTCAAACTTATTGGTTAAAAATGCACAGGAATGATGATTAAATAAGATTCTATATCAAGGGAAAAGTTTGAAAATTAGGATGGCCAAAACATGATATCAATATGTCAAATATATGACTAAAGTGAGGTCTTGTTTGTCGAAATGATATCAATTGTGTACTAAAAATTATTTACTATGTTGTGTATTATAGGGGCTAGACGAGGCCATCACAACAAATCGTATCATATCAAATGAGGACACAGTGGATGAAGTGGGACATTAGGTACTCAAATTTTGACTTAACTAAAGAAAAATGATGTAATGGAATTTTGTGATACGTCCACCTTTTTCTGAATATTCTTTAAATTTATAATGTATTATCTAATCTTGACATAAATTAATGCATGTTGTTGATTATTTTAGATAGAGATTGGATCAAATGCAGAGCCTAAGCATTCAACTAGAAAAAGAACAAGATATGTACATGGGCGTGGACCTAAAATTGTTAAATCACGTAGATGATAGTGGGTTGTAGAGGATATGACAATGGATCCTAGAGAAACAAAAATTGATTGCACAGAACAAGAGGTTGGTTAGGACTATAGTACAGGGGATGACTACTTTGACAAAATTGTTGTTTGTGGACGTTCTGTATGACGTGGAAAGAAATAATTCAAACAAGAAATTATACAATGACATTACATATATGATGAGATTTAGTCAGTAGTATGCCTGCTACAATTGATTCAAATACAATAGGAATTGTTGTAAGGAATTTTCCAAATTTATATAAATAACATTTATACTTTGTTTAAACATTATTTTATATTATTGAAATAACTAATTTTTTTCTTAATGGATACTTGCAGGATAAAGTTCTTGGTTTAAAGTTTCTTGGATCATTAACTTCCATCCTAGAGGGAAATAATAATTTATCATATGATAGATCTAACAAAACTATGTGCCAATATACCATCTCAGAAGATGAGGAATTGATGAAAGCAAGTAACAGAATATGATTCGGTTTAAAGATGCATATTTTGCTTAAAGACAAGGGAAAGGTGAACTACATGCCCTATGAGAGTGAATGTGATGGAGATGATGACTTGCCCCTGAGTTTAAGATTAATTTACAAAGATAAATTTAATTGTCGACTATATTGCGCTTAGCCTAGTGATCAACAACTACGTAGAGTGTATGAGGTGTTTCAATTTTGGGGGTACAACTACATGATACAATCCTCCAATATTCATGGAGTGAACCTAGGCTTCTTTATTGTCCAAAATGTACATGTGGTATCTAAACATAGAAATAATTTAGAACAAACCACTAGGATATTAATGCCATATTATGGTCCATCATATTACATCACAGTCAATGGAGAATGATAGCAAAATATAAGCCTAGCATGTCAGCATATGGTCTAAATTTGAATATGTATACACATCATCTCTAATTAGAAATTATAAAATAAATGAATAGAGGTCGTATATGTATATAGATGGACATGCATACACACACAAAAATACTATAGGATTTATAAATAATAGTAAGGGAAGGGACCCTAGTACAAGACAAAATTGTCAATTTGTTGAGGTTATAAATGATAAAGATGGAGATATGAAAAGAAAGGCTGATATATTGATAATGGTTGAAGCTATTATGGACCTTACCATTGGGTATGAGTTATTTATTGATTACCCCTTCTTAAAATGCACTCCTACGTGAAAGAAAATGGAAGAACAAGTTCTCCCTAAGGATGTTTTAAGGGTATAAAACCAAATAATAATAAATGAGTGTGGACTGATGTTTTATAAACTATGTTGTCAAAATTATATTTTATTTAAATTATGGTATAAAAAAGGTACTCTATAAAATAATGTTTCATTATTCAATTAATGTACATATGTTTATACAATTTTTATTTTTATTTTGTTAAGCCATATTTGATTTTATTTCTTTGAAATTGAACATTTATGATTTATCCAATTAATTCAAAACATTAAATAATGCTTGTGCTCATTGATAGGTTGAATGTGTTGATAAAATACATACTAATACCCCATATCCAAATGGGTTATTAAGATTTGGATCGGATGATCCAACCCATCCTTTAAATCATACCATGGTGAGAAGAGAATCATTGAAGAGAATACTACCAACTGATATATTTGAAGAGCTGATGAGATCTACATACATTGATGACATGCCACCTAGCCTTAATGATGATGATCATGATAATGAAAATGAAGTGCATGAAGAAGGATTAAATGAAATTCTCTCATGTTTCTTTGGGGATGGAAACAATTATGATAATAATTATCATATGGTTTATAGTAACAATGATAGCAGGGGTTATTACCACCAACATAATGTTGACAATAACAACCTGAAAGACTTCATCAAGCAAGTAGTGAAGACAATCATGTTCAAATTGGGTGCAAGTAGAACCTCAAAATTAGTATGAACATTAATATTATTATAAACAAATTCACTATTTAGTTGGCAAGACAAAGGATTCACTTCCCTACTAAAGTGAGTTGAAATCTATTTCTTACTTTGCATTGTTTGATTTGTGTACATAACTCACAAGCATTCATCAACTTTGTTTATATTTCTTTCAGAGGATTTTAAAATCATATATTGTATATAAACAATACTAATATAGATTGACACATCAAACATGTTCATCATAATTCAAACATTAAATTGATTTAATCTCTAGCAATCTTCTAGGACACTAAAAACTAAAATATTCCCTCAAGAGAATGTGTTTCCATCAACTTGCAGAGAGGCGCATCTGTTGTTGGTTGAGTTGGGGATTGAATATAAGTAAATTCATTAGTGTAAAAATGGTTGCATTTTACACATAGGTGAATATCAAAATAAGGTATAATGCTTTGTATGCAAAGAGAAGATATATTGTACAAATGTACAAGGTCCTATAGTTCCAAAGAAGGTTTTACGTCAAATGCCAATTATACATAGAATTCAATGAATGTTTCATTGCAAGTCACTTGCACAATTGATGGGTTGACATGCAAAGAAAGAATTGAATTATGGCCAAATCCAAAGTAATGAAATACATAGAGGAAAAATGGGCAATAAAATTTAAAGATGAACCATGTAGTATCAGGTTTGGTCTTGCAATTGATGGTGTTGGAATTATATTGAGATAGTTTGTACTGAGAGGGGAGGGGTGAATCAGTACCTCTAAAACTTTTCTTGGTTAGCCCATTAACCCTTAGTCATCAGTTTGTAATTTAACTTATCTATCTGTTCATATTTCTTTATGCATATGAAATC
>MU228487.1:399768-415430 GCA_018584345.1 Thuja plicata
TGGTTTTCCCAAATTGGGTTTCCACGTTATATCTGGTGTTACTTGTGTTACTTGTGTTCATGTTATTTGTTTTATGCATGTCAATCACTGTGAATGTTTAAAGAACATAATAAGTTAATTTACCGAGTTACAGCAGTTTATATCTAAGACATCTAAAGGACTTGTGGATTTATTTTTGTGGTAACTGATTCACCCCTCCCCTCCCAGTTACTCCATCCATATTTCCAACAAAAGAGCTCATCCCATGGAGCATTGTGCTTGAGATGTTCATTAATAGGCTACATAATTGACAACATCCTACATAACCCCTTATTCACAAACTTTAGTTTGAACTCCGCTTTTCTATGCATAGTAATGACCTTGATGATAGCTTGATATCTATTCCACATGATATGAAAATGGGGACACATATGTCTAAAATTTTTCTCAATCAAGTCCTATGATTGCTTAAAATTTGTGAGCTTTGCCTCTTTCTTTAAGGAGACATTTTCTTATTATGCAAGAAAAAGCTCTCTCTACTTCTTCTCTCCTTTCCCTCTCAAATTTAAATTTAGTATTTTGTAGAGAGAGGATTTCATCATCTTCTAATAGGAGACCCTATCCTGGAGTGGTCTACACAACACCCTCTAGCTCCCTAATCCTGCTTTGCAGATTCATTTTCAAATTATTTTTCTCTTCAACCTTTTATTTGTTGAAAAGAGAAACATAAACATTCAAACCAGTCATTTCCTCTAAAGCAACATCCTCTAGCCTATACATCCTAAAATTTCCAAGGATGTCTTGTGGATTCTCAATGGTAATTGGCTTTTTACCTGGTGGATACAAGGACCAGATGGAAAGGGTATTATCGTTTGGTTTAAATTCAAACCCATAACACAACCTATCCATCCCTTGATCATTGATCTTCCATTCCACATATTTTTATCTCCTTAAATTATCAAATGCAATGCAAGTGGACATGTCTACACCTAGAAGTAATAAGAAACTAGCTTCTCTCAAGATTTTCCTCCCCTATTTGGGGCTCATTATTTCTATCTCTTTCCTGACATCTTGAAAAAAGGTATATGAGGCCTCCTTTCTCTTCTCATCATCAATAATATCCACCTTCCTTTCCAATTCCTTTCCTTTTATATTATAAACAAACATTTTGAATTTCATATATTTGACAAATTCATCATTGTTGATGAATTTCTTAGCAACCTTTTTCCTCACATCTTCAATTAAGTACTTTGAAATATCCAAAATGTCATCATTTTCACTAGACATGAGCTGGTAGGGCTCAAGTTGAGCATCTTGTAATACTTCCTCATCTTCATGTCCCTCTATTGTACTTCCAATATCTTGTGGAATGGCCAAGGTGGTTGATTGTACAGGTGAGTGCCTATCAAGAGACATAGAAGGCACTAGAACTCCAATTCCACTAGTTGTAGGTACTTGGCTAAATGTAGAAACAACTTCAGCCTCATTTAGTAACACCTTTGTATATTGGATAAACAACTACAATATCTTTACCCTATCAAACTCCTTAGGTGATGGCCCTGTGTAATTGGGAAATTCCCTTGATCTCCTTAGCTCAACTTTTTGTACCTTATTTTATACTACAACTTTGATGTGACCCCCTCATAGGATGATAAATTCCTCCATAGTTCCTCCTTTTGTAGGAAAGAATGGTGATATGATCCTAAGGTAACATATTTATTTGTGAAGTCATAGTATCCCTCGGGATCAAATTCTCTAGCCTCTATCCCTTTAGGCAAATTATGTGTTGAGAAATTTGATAGCCTCTTCATATCCCTATGAACCATTAATCTAAAAAATCTCAAATTTTGAGATGTGAAGGGAGAATTGAAGCTTTTTTGTTTTTCCTGAAAATGTCAGTGGCCTCAAACAATTGTCAAATGAATTCCACAATTTCTAGTCTATCTGGAACAACTAATGGTAGTACATGAAACTTACCCTCAAATCCATAAACCTTAATGTATGAATATCCCTTCATTAGGTACCAATCTTCCTAATTATGATTTACTTTATGTGTATCACCATTTTCTTTTGGCCTTAAAAACCTCATTATTTCTGAGGAAATCCTAGGGGATATTTGGAGCCTATGATCTCATATTATCTCTGAACAAAGAAATCTTGAAAGATTATGTATTGGTAATTTTTGTACTCATAGTCCTAGACATTGGTCCATAATTAAATAGGCTTACGCTTCCCAAAGTTATCTAGAGGGTTGATATGGAGTTCACTACTCCATACTTTAAACTAATTTCCTTCTTATAGAACCATTTGCATCAATAATGAATACCTTTTAAATTAACCACTCACTCATTATGTTGAATTTCACATAATGATTGATGCATTTTTTTAGCCACATACAGTGGGTAATCAAATGGCCTATTGTTATGTATATTTTGGATATCACAGGCCAAA
The DNA here is from genome assembly GCA_018584345.1 of Thuja plicata. Classification (NCBI taxonomy): domain Eukaryota; kingdom Viridiplantae; phylum Streptophyta; class Pinopsida; order Cupressales; family Cupressaceae; genus Thuja; species Thuja plicata. The sequence goes on from MU228487.1 coordinate 402,199, forward strand.
ATAGTTAGTTCCTTTGGTATTTTATCATCTCCCCTGTATCCAAAAACCTAACACTCATCATAATAGGTCATCTGGTAGTATTTGTGAAATAATTGGGCACTATAGGGTGGAGGCTCAAAACTTGTGAACTTTTTCAGCTCCCTAATAACCTTAGGCCTATGAATTGGTAGCCATACCCTCCTATACATTCCTTCATATTTCTTAGATTATTTTTTGAGAGTAGATATCTTAATCTTCACATTATAATTCACACCATCCTTTATGTTGAAGATATTATAAATTTCATCCTTATTAGTGCATAGCATAACTCTCTATGGGCTTTCAATTTTCCCAATCTCAATGTTATAACATCTAGCTAAAAAACTAATCAGGTCTACATTAATGAAAACATTATGGACTACCAACTTTGCTAACCCCAACCTCCAGGGGTTAGAATCTGGCTAAGGGCTCTTTGATTTAGTATAGAAATATCTAAAAATATTGTGTCATCTCACTCCCATGTGGACTTTACTAGCCTCTATCTACTTTTCACTAAATTTTGAGAAATCTGGAGTCTTTTTTGGCTCTGTGAGGAGCTAGGGTATTGGGAAATTAAGTCATCACAGAGGTACCATTGTTTTTGCTTCTTGGTTGGAGGACCTTCTGGGGTAGGGTTTCTAGAATAATATGAAGCCATAGAAATATCCTTTTATAAGAGAAATCTAGTTCTAACAATTCAATTACACTACAATTTCTTCTGAGAATTCACACTTCTTTAAGAAATTTACAGAGAAGGAAAGGTACTAAACCCATGGTTAACTCATTGTTTATCAATTTGTTGGGTTAAACCAATGTGTTGGATACTAAAAATGATTGATTGAACTCGCAAAATTATTTTTGTTATGTAATTCTACTTGGTTTTATGAAATCAAGAGAAAACACCTCCCAGGTAGGCTTTCAAGCATGATTTTTATGCCATTAAATTGATATGCATGAGAGATTAAAATTGGAACAGGAAAAAAATTGAGTTTAAACCATAACTGTCGATATAAAGAAATCAATGGTACTCAACAAGCTTCAAAATCCTTCCACTAAGCTTAATAAAATTTTGTCACTTTGTGCTTTTATTCCACGTAGTGCCACATATTCTCAATGCCCCATGTTGGAATGAAATGAATGTCATAGTGAGCCACCGCACTAAGAGGAGAATTGACACATCAGATGCCACATTAGACATGGTGGCACATTGAAATATTTGAAAGCCCTCTATGTGTCATCGAGTGAACAAAAAAAACCTTGGGCCCACCACATTGTTCATTCATCTCAACTAACTAACATGGACCCACCTTTCATCTGATTTACCACCCATTTCATTTCTCGATGATGCACTGCAGGAGAAACGAAATCTCACCATGCCACATCACAATGAACTTTTGCGTATAGAGAAATCACTCAGTAACATGTTGAGACCAAAGAAAGCTCTCAATGCACCACCGCGTGCCAACTTGGATGACACAAAACAACTTGGTAATATGGGGAAACAAGAGAAATATTACACCGTGTCACCACATGGGACCCATAACCTCTTAACTAATGAATTGTCCATAGGCATTTATAAATGGGTTAAGTTTTTGTGCATGGGGAAAACAATTGGGGACAAGGACTTAGGAAATAATAAATAAAATAATCGACCATAACAGGCGTAACCAAAAAAGGATGTAAACTTTGACAAAGAGATTCGGTCAACTAACAAACTTCCATCAATCATGACATCTCTTCCTAGATTCTTCCTATCACCATTTCTTTCTTTAATATATTATCAAATAGTTTTAACTAAAATTCCATCATTCATGATGATCCTTCTCAAATTGTTCTCACCGCCACTTCTTTCTTTAATATATTGTCAAATAGTTTTGACCAACCAAACACAACATTCCTATAGCTTACATGGTGTCACTTGACAAAGAATCATTTTCTCAGACCATACAGTCATTTCTCCTTATTAGGACATGAAAAATGTTTCAAGCATGTAGGAAATGAAAATAGACCACAACTACACAAAATTTTACTCTTTCCAACATATTGAACGAAAAGAGGATCTGCATACATCATTTGTGAGTAATTAAGCCTAACTTGAACACTCTAATTTCACATATCTTGCATCATTATTCAATTAAATACAACCTTGTAGAAACTTACAGTAATACATAACCATAATTTAACCCTAACCTCAATAGAATTCTAAGCTATTCATTTCACATTTAGAAGGAATTTACAAAGACAAGTTGGTCTATCCTGACAGAAAATTCATGCAATTAACACAAAAGATCATAGGAGACAATACATATTGAGATTTTCATTAATTATTTCATGTATAAAATAATTTATTCATTTACAATAACTCCATGTATATTCCTGCAAAATACCATCTATATATTATTTCTACCCACCTAGTATATAATCTCACAAGTTTTCAAAACCCCTTGTGATATCAACGTTGAATTCCCTTTATAGAAATTAGGGAGAAAATAAGCCTTGGGTTGATGACAAGGTAACATATATCAAAATATGATTCCATACTGGAAAAAAAAAAAGGGTTAGGGTTAGCAAAAATATCAAAATTCTGCAAGGATTCTCTATCTTGTAAAAAAATTCAAAATTTGGCAAGAGCCAATGACTAGTTCCTGGTTCAAAAATTCAAAACACAAGTACAGAGTGTTAGGGTTAGTAAGACATAATAAATCATCTGATCCTCCATCTTTGAAGTAGTATACAGACTTGAGATGCTAAATGTAGTCTTTGTCACCAATTTTTACATTTTCCTTTCTCAATCTAGTCCATCCTTGATTGATGGCAATCAGGTCTTTTGCATAGTTGTTGAAGTTCATCATTGCTCTATCTTCATCAAACTTTATGGTTGCTAGAGTAATGTCTCCCAAGGCTTCAAGATATATTTGCCAATCTATAAAGGTATTTGAAACCTTTGTGACCTTATATCCATCTCTCTTTTCAACAAACATAAAAGGCATCCCAATCTTTGTCAGGTTGTGGAAGCTAGATATTTCTGCCCCAATTATCTTAGTATATAGTTTATGCTTGGAGAACACTTGGGAAAAAACCTTGAATTTCCATTCATATTATGTCACAAGATCAAGAAGAACACAAGGGGGAAACTTTTCAGCATAAAACTTGAAACCCCTTATTATCTTGTTCAACTTGGACAACGAGCATGCCAAGAATCTCTGCCATTGTAGTTACACATGTTGGAAGTTTGAGGAATTCTAAATATTCACCCCATATATCTTCTATAATTTTTGAAAGGATATTTTACTTTACATCAATCATGAATTGAATTTCATTCTCAGTAGCCCCAACCCACTTGGCATCTCTAATATCCTTGTTCAAGATGGATTTTAATCTACCATTCTCAACATTCAATGTGGCAATCATAGTCTTAAATTTATTTACCTCTTCTGTAGGTACCCCTTCAATATAAAGTGAAAAAAAATTCTTGTATTTTATCTTCACGCATCTTATTTCTAGCCTCTAAGGCTACAATTTTCTTATGTTCCCTATGTGCAACTACATGTGATATTTGGGCTACATCAACAACTAGACCAGTTGCTTGCACACATGATAAATAAGTAGACTTTCTAATAAGAAATTGTCCATAGTATTTATCTTTCAAACAAACCATAGAGGGTTTTGTGGACTGGGTATATAAGGACTATACAGAAAGCACATCAAGCTTTTCATCGAATGTAGAGAAAAAAAGTAAGCTTTGTTCTTGGTTAGGAGAAAGGCTAGACAGATCAATATTTTTCCTCCTCATAAGGCTATCAAAGGCAATTTCAAAAGAAATATCAGAACCCTCTAAAATAATAACACCACTATCTGTAACTATTTATTTGCCCTTTTCTAGTGTCATGGTTGTCATCTTTTGTTCAACTTTACTGAGGATTTCATCCTTAATCTTTGATTGCTCCTCCTTAGTCCTTTCAAAATTTACTCCCCTACTAGAAAACAACCTTTTGGTCTCTTATTTAAGAACATGTTGCTTAAACTCTTTCTTCCTGATGAATTCATCATCAACAATCAGATCTCTACATGCCTCAATTCTGATATCTTCTATTAACCCTCCTCCTAACTTGAAGACCGCAATTTTTCTTTCATCTTATAGAACTTAAAGTTGAATTGGCTTTTGGATATCAAATTTACTAGGATGTCAAGGTGGAAGGACTAGGGTTTGAAATATCTCATATGGAGTGTATGGGATGGGTTGAATAGGGGCCAGTGTTCTAAGTGGCACAATTGTCAATGGGTTCTTTGTAACACTTGATGACCTGGATCCTGATGGCAAGGGATCCTCCAATATTGGTGCCTTTGATGATGAGGTTATAAAACTGCTAGGTGGGGGTAATGAAACCTATGGGGGAGGTTGAGGAGTCCCTTGAGTGGAAGGTGGAGGAAAAGAAGGCTTTTCTTTAATATGTGGAGGTGATTGAGGTGGACTAAGAGGTGGGGATGCAGCTCCAATTGGAGATCTAATTGAAGAAGGAGAGGACTCAAAATCTATTTCAATTAGGGTAGGGTCAAGATCTTAAGCCTTGGAAGTGGCCATATAAGGCATTGATATCGTGTCAACATCTACATACAAAGTGTTAAAAAATTTCATTTGTAACTCAATAGTAGTAGTCATTTTGTAAAAAGGATTATAATAATCTTGTTTCTCCTTATGATGTTTTGTATAGTAGATTTTGTACCATCTTGATGCGGGATCATCTTGGGTTCTTTGGCAATCTTGATCAACCAAAAATATGTTTTTCTTTTGTTCAGTAGCTTGTTGGAGGCTGCTCGGTAAAGTGCTCAGTGCTCGAGCTTGGTTACTTATTTTGTCTTGCTTTACCGACGGGTCTCAATGGGTGTTTTGGCTACTCTATTGGTTTTTACCAAGTTTATATCTATTTCTTGGTTACATTCTTATCGATTTTTTTATGTTGCTCGATTGGTCTTTACCGAGTTGTTACTGTTACTCAGTCGGCTTCTTATAGAGTTGTTTATTTTGATGTTGGATATTTTGGCCAACTTATGCATTTAATTTTCATAGTGTAATTAATGTGGGATCTCTCATTGGTATGTGTGTGGACCTAAATTTGGGTCTTTGTTGTTTCCTATGTTGGATCTTTAGGATTTGAGTGTCGACCTCCTTGGTGGACTCTTGTATATATTTGGTTTTTGCTCTTAAGTTTAGGTATCAATTTTAGGAGATAGAAGATTAAGGATTAGCAGATTCAAATTGCAGGTCTATGACCCTGCAAGTAAAAGATTATTCTATAAACATCTGAATGTATATGGCCAAAACTGAGAAGGCCTTATAGCTCGGCATGTAATGATTTTGATGAAATAATATAAAGTTCTATTGTTTCTTCTCTCTCTTTCTGTGTTATTGCTTCCATGTTGTTCTGCAAGTTTTTCTGGATAGTTGGGAGAGCCTTGGGCCCTAGTGTTCCTCCCATCCTTGCATCTGGTGGTATTAGAGAGAAGGTGAGATCTAGGTTCCTTCTTGTAAACCCTAACTTGAGTTGGTTGATATTGTTGTAGGGTAGTAGATTGTGATCTGACCTATAATTGCAGAGGGTTTGAAGATGGTTTGCGGGAGAGGAAATGAAAATCCAGGTCTAGTTGATATGCTAAGACAAATGGCTACAAGATTGGAAGTTGTTGAGATAGCCCAGCACATAGGAAGACATCTTGAAGATGTTAGTGATGATGAATTAGAAGAAGTGCAAGGAGAAGTTGCACCTGCACCTGTGAAGGATCAGGAAGAAGAGAGATTCATGTGAGCTTTGACAAGTTTGAATTCAACACCTTAGCTTAATCCTCCTAGGTATAGTGGAAAGTTAGATTCTGATGAATTGATAGACTGGATAACCAAGATGGAAAAATACTTTGAGTATGAGAATGTATCAGAGTAGAAAAAGGTAAAGATTGCAAGTACAAAGTTGAAAGGTCATGCATCCTTGTGGTGGGAGCATCTGCAATTGGATCAGAAGAAGAAAGGAAAAGAAAAGATCAAGGTATGGGACAAGATGATAAACAAATTGAAAGGCAACTTTCTACCTTGTGATTATCAGATTATCCTAGTAAGGAGAATGCAAAGTTTGAAGCAGAAAGATAGCTCGATAAAAGATTACACCAAGGAATTCTACAGATTGGACATCAGATCAAGACATGTTGAATATGAAGTGGAATGAATAGAAAGATATCTGAATGGCTTAAGAAGTTCTATACAAGATAATATCAGCTTGGTAAAGATGGAGAGTATTGAAGAGGCATATCATTTTTCCCTAAAAGATGAGGAGAAATTGAAGAAGAGATATGAACAAAGGCAAAGAGGAAGATTTGGTATATTCCCTAGAGGAAGAGGAAGATCTCATGGTGAAAATAGTATATCTGAACTAGACAAGACAATTTCAGACACATATCAAGACAAAGGAAAGACATAATGGAAAGGTGGAATTTTATTCCAAGGAAGAGGCAACTACTCCCAAGGTGGTTATAGTAGAAGAGGGTTCCAAGGAGCTTGTTACAATTATGGTGAAGAAGGACATAGATCTTTTGAGTGTACACATGTAGGCAAGAAAGTCAGTAGTAGCAGAGATGCTTTGGTACAAGAAGAGTCACTGAATGAACCTGAGAAGGAAGGAAATATAATGATCAGAAGGATACTTTGGAGTGATAAAGATAAGCAAGATCCTATAAGGAAAATTTTGTTCAAGAATAGATGTAGAGTTCCAGACAAATTTTGGAAGGTAATTGTTGATAGTGGGAGCTTGAAGAATCTGGCATCAAGGGAGATGGTCACAAATTTGCAATTGGAAAGAATGAATCACCCAAAGCCCTATCAGATTTCATGGATCAAGGATGAGCATACATTAATGGTGAGTGAATAATTTTTTGTGAATCTAAAAATTGGAAAGTATTATGATAAGGTGTTATGTGATATTATGCCAATGGATTGTTGTCATATTTTGTTGGGTTGACCTTGGCAATATGATAGACATATTATACATGATGGAAGAGTGATTATATATACTATTTGGGTTGATGATAAGAAAAAAATATTGTTACCTTTGGTTGAAGAATCTGTTGATGAGATATGTACATCTGTGAAAGTTTGTTTGATAGAAAGTAGACAATTTGTTAAGGATTTGAAAATAAATGATATTTGTTATGCTTTGATTCCTAAAAAACTGAGTAAGAATACAAAAGATAAAGTTCCTGTAAAAGTTGAGAAATTGCTTACCGAGTACAATGAGATCATTTTAGATAATGTACCTGATAGTTTTCCACCGATGAGAGATATTAGTCATTGTATGGATCTGATTCCTAGAGCTGTTTTACCAAACAAGGCACCACATCAGTTGACACCGAATGAGAATGAAGAACTCAACTGACAAGTTCATGAGTTGTTGAACAAGGGTTTAATCAGAGAAAGTTTGAGTCCATGTGTAGTACCAGTTGTATTGGCACCTAAGAAGAATGGAGAATGGTGAATGTGCACTGATTCAAGAGAAATCAATAAGATCATAGTTAAGTATAGGTTTCCTATACCAAGGTTGGATGATATAATGGATTGTTTGAGTGGAGAAAAATATTTTACAAAAATTGATTTGAAGAGTGGATATCAATATATCAGAATTAGAGAAGGTGATGAGTGGAATACTTCTTTCAAGAAAAAATAAGGTTTGTATGAGTGGTTGGTTATGCCCTTTGGTTTAACTAATGCACCGAGTACATTTATGAGGTCAATGAATGAATTTTTAAAGAAATTCTTGAATAAATTTGTGATTGTATACTTGGATGATATTCTGATATTCAGTAAGACTAGAGAAGAGAATTTGATGCATATAAGACAAGTGTTGTAGAGACCGAAAGAGGAAAAGTTGTTGATAAATTTGAAAAAGTATTCCTTCGTGAAAGAAGAAATTTTGTGTTTAGGTGTTGTGATTTCAGCTGATGGTTTGAAGATGGATCCTGAGAAGGTTGAAGCTATACTTAGTTGGCCTACACCTAAGAATTTCAATGAGGTATGATAATTACATGGATTGGAAATTTCTTACATGAAGTTTATCAGAAATTTCAGTTTTGTTTGTAATTATATGACTGAGACAATGAGAGGAGACAAAAGAGAATTCAAATGGACACATGGAGCTGATAAGAGTTTTGAGAATTTGAAGCAGAAGGTTGTTGAATTGCCTATATTAGCCTTACCTAATTTTAATAAGGTATTTCAAGTTGAATGTGATGCAAGTGGAAGTGCAATAGGAGTTGTGTTGACTCAAGAAGGTAAGCATATTGCTTTCTTTAGTGAAAAGTTAAATGATGCAAAAAGGAAGTATTATGTATCTGATCAAGAATTCTATGCTATTATTCAAGCTCTACAGAAATAGAGACATTATTTGACGCCGATTGAATTTGTGTTGTATACTCACCATAAGGCTTTACAATATTTGGGTAGTCGGAATAAGTTGAATCAGAGACATGAAATGGGTAGAGTATTTGTAGAGTTTCACATTTTTGGTAAAGCAAAAGAGTGGAGTTTCTAACTGAGTTGTTGGTGTATTCAGTAGAAGAAGATATTTATTGACTGAAATGAGAATTGAGGTTCTTGGTTTTGATTACATAAAGCATTTGTATGAAAATGATCCTAATTTTTCTGAGCAGTGGAGAGTGTGCAGAGCACCTATCCCAAATCAACCAAGTAAGTATGAAGACTATTTAATTCAATAAGATATGTTGTTCAAAGGTATTCAATTGTGCATACTAAGAGGATCAATGAGAACTAATTTGATAAAGGAAAAACATAATAGTGGTTTGGCTGGACATTTTGGTATTGATAAATTATTGAGTTTTCTTAAGGAAAGGTATTTTTGGCCTCAGTTGTATAAGGATGTTTAGAAATTTGTGAAAATTTGTGGAGTTTGTCAACTTGCAAAAGGAGTAAGTCAAAATACTGGATTGTATACACTGATTTCTATTCGTGGGAAACCTTGGAGTGATATCAGCATGGATTTTGTTCTTGGCTTACCGAGGACAGCAAGAGGTAATGATTCCATATTTTTTGTTGTGGGTAGATTTTCTAAGATGACACATTTCATACCATGTAGAAAAACATCAGATGCAGTACATATAGCAGATCTTTTCTTTAAGGAGATTGTTAGATTGGATGGATTACCGAGGAGTATCATCTCTGAATGAGACAGTAAGTTTGTTTGTTATTTTTTGAAAACACTTTGGAAGAATATTGACACCGAGTTGAAGTATAGTTCTACATTTCATCCACAGACTGATGGAAAAATAGAGGTTGTAAACCAAATTTTGTGTAACTTGTTAAGATGCTTAGTTAGAGACATACCGAGTAATTGGGATGTGATATTTCCACAAGCATATTTTTCATATAAACATTTAGTAAATAGAAGAAATGTAAAAACACCTTTTGAGATTGTTCATGGCACACAACCGAGAGGTATATCAGACTTGAGAGACATTGTTGGAGAAGAGAAAAGAAGCGTTGAAGTAGAAAAGTTTGTTGAGTTCATGAAGACATTGCATGAGGATGTAAAACATAATTTGGAGCAAAGTAATCAGAAATACAAGGATAGTGAAGATAAATCAAGGAAACATAAAACTTTAGAAGTTGGTGATGCAATAATGGTTCATTTGAAGAAAGGCAAATTTCTTATTGGAACATATGGAAAATTGAAGATGAAGAAATTTGGTCCTTGTAAAATGTTGAAAAGATTTGACAGTGAAAATTCTTATGAAGTAGAATTACCTAGTAACATGGATATATCACCTATATTCAATATTTAAGACTTGTTTGAGTATCATGAACTGATGAAGAAGTGATAATACCGAGTGATTATCCTAAGAAATAGATAGAGGAAATTGAGTAGATTTTGAAATAGAGAGTTGGCAAAAGTACAAGAGGAAAGGAATACATGGAATACCTGATAAAATGGAAGAACAGACCATTGTAGGAATCATCTTGGATTTCTCAATATAAGTTGGATTCCATTCAGGTTTTACCTGACACGTAATTCAGAGAATCATTTCTTTTCAACCCCAGGTGTCTAATGTAGGAGCATCTTGGGTTCTTTGGCAATCCTGATCAACCAAAAATATGTTTTTCTTTTGTTAAGTAGATTTTTGGAGGATGCTTGGTAAAGTGCTCGGTAACTGCCTTTCTCGGTGCTTGGGCTTGGTTACTTGTTCTATCTTTCTTTACCAACGGGTCGTGGTGGATGTTTTTGTTGCTCAGTTAGATTTCACTAAGTTGTTCTTTTTTTCTGAGTTACCTTCTTACCGATTCATTTATGTTGCTCAGGTGCTCTTTACAAAGTTGCTACTGTTACTCTATCGGTTTCTTACTGAGTTATTTATTTTGATGTTGGATCTTTTGGCCAACTTCTGCCTTTAATTTCTGTAGTGTAATTAATGTGGGATATCTTTTTGGGATGTGTGTGGACCTAAATCTAGGTCTTTTTTGTTTCCTGTGTTGGATCTTTAGGATCTGAGTGTTGACCTCCTTGGTGGACTCTTGTACATATTTGGTTTCTATTCTTAATTTTAGGTATTAGTTTTAGGAGATAGAAGATTAAGGATTGGCATATTCAGATTGCAGGTCTGTGAGCTCGCATGTACAAGATTATTCTATAAACATCTGAATATATATGGCCAAAACCGGGAAGGCCTTACAGCCCGGCATGTAATGAGTTTGATGAAATAATATAAAGTTTTATTGTTTCTTCTCTCCCTTTTTGTTTTATTGCTTCCGTGTTTTTCTGCAAGTTAGTCTGGATAGTTGGGAGAGCCTTGGGCCCTCCCCTACTTGTGTCACATCTTTCTCAACTCTTTAGCACACCATCATTTTATTCAACATTTTTTATCCAATCCTTTAGTGGCTCCACCTCATGAGGAACAACTTTTGAGTAGACACTTTTGATGAAGCCTTCTGAATCATAAAATCTATACACATCAAAAGACATATGATATTCATTCATTTTATTAAGGATTACATCAAATCCTTTTATTGCAATGAATTTTAGTAAACCTAGGATGATCACTTGGGGAGGGAAGAAAGCACCTTTATTCCTTGATTCTCTTAAAGACCATTTTTTTGCAGAAACTAACTACCTTATGAATTCAAAGAAGGAAGTTCTATCAAGTACTGAGATAAGCAATTTTTTGGGTGCCACTTTACTTCCAAAGACTCTAATAAATATACGATCCTTATAATAGAACCATGATCACCAATTGTGGTTAACACTCGCTTGTGGGTTCAAATCCTTTGGCCTCAGGAATGCCTTGACTCTATCAAACACTCCCCTTCAAATAATTCATTAGAGGCCTAAAAAAATGATTTTCAAATAAAACATAAGTAGAGACTCTTTCATAATTATCTCAAATGTAAGTCCACTCTTGACTTTGAGTGTTGGCTCCCAAATTTTGAGACCATTCCAGAGGATGATATGCATTAAGATGGAATAAAAGCCAAAATTACTTGTCTTCTTCTCCTTCGTTGTAATGAAAGCCTTTATGAATAAAAATTTGATAATGTCCCTACATAATCAAAATGTTTGTTAGTATACATTCCTTTTATACCTAATCACATGATCATCATCCAATTTGGGATCATTGACGTTGCATTCATACCACCCCACTAACATAAAACATAGAATGTATCTTTTATATATTTAGCAAATAAATCAATATGGTAAGGAGGAAGGTCTTTGGGACTCAAGGCCTTCTTTGCCTTGGATTTTTGGAATAATGGAAGGGTGTGTACTTAGAGGGGAGGGGTAAATCAGTACCCTTAAAAACTTTTACCAATTAACCTTGGTACTAATAACTTGTATAACTGACCATTGATGCTTTCCTATTTTATGCATGTAATATCTTAGCATAAATGTAAATGCATGTAAACAAACATAGAAACATTCATGAAACTCATATACTCATGACACAGGTATTTGGTAACATAGAAACCCTTGTTAGAAGGAAAAAAATGTTGTGGGGATGAAACCCACAAATCTTTACTATCTGCAAAATGGAAGGTGCTTATTAGGGCTAAAAATTGTGATCACTTCTGATGATCTTACCCTGTTAGGAGTAACATTTTAGACTTGTTAACTCTACTCGGTTAAGATATTTTAGCAACACAATGTATGTGTGATGACATGTAACTGATTAAATGGTTCACTATATTAAGTTGAAGATGATGTAAGACATTAAATCAGTTAATGGTTTGTATTGTCATTGATGTCAACTTGATATCATCTGTATGGTCATACACATAATGCCAAAGACTTCAGAGAATCAATGGAATAAAGGTTATGCTTTCAGAAATGCATAAAATTCAAGTATTCACTAAGTGACAAAATACACTGGTGGAGTGCACACCATCGGTAAAGATAGAGATAAAAGTCACAGTGATGCCCGACAAGAAGAAGACAGTATTGCCCGACGAAGTAGAATCAAAGGATGCCTGACGAGCTAAAAATAGTGTTGCCCGATGAGAAAGATCCAATAATGCCTGATGGATGGAGATCTTGAAGCTAACTGAAGTGACACCGACGGAACTAGCAGTTGTCACCGGCGATGAACTGCAGAATTGACCGACAGAATAGAGAGATCAGAAAATGACAAAATATCTAGCTGACAGAGCTAAAAGATAGACTTAACTGGTTTCTTGATTTGTTTTATTTAACCACAGTTAAGTAAGTGATTTAAAGATGATTTACACAGTTGGCAAGAAGATAACTATGAGATAAATCAGGAGTTAAAGCCGTAAATCAATCTGGCTGGATTGTTTTTCACACCAAGAATCAAGAACCAAGAATTAAGGAATATCATGTCAATTTAAGAGACAAGCATTTTTCATTCTCTGTGTGGTCCATAAGCAATCAGATACACGGGGAAGTGAACTGAGAGAAGATGCTGAAGAGAAACTGATGAAGGATTAACTTCAAGCAGTCCTGATCAATCAAGCTGAGGGAGAGCTAAAGAATTCTGCAGACACCGACGAACAAAAAAGCACAGCATCATAGAGAAGAAAGAGTTAAGTACAAAGGAATTGTATTGATACATTGATCAGAAAGATATTGTAAGTAAATAGATCTAAAAATCTGCAATTAAGTTGCATTAGAAACAGATCATTTTGTTTCAGTTTAACCATTGAAGCATTAAGT
>MU228487.1:422659-435431 GCA_018584345.1 Thuja plicata
TTATGAGGCCACTGATTCACCCCCCCCCCTCTCAGTTATTACTAACAATGTGTGCACTCAGTTAAGAGATTTACAATAAGACTATTAAGTCTACCTTCTTGAAGGATTTTTCTAGTTTGCTAAAATTGTTAGAGAGTAGACAAAAATATAGATGACCTAATAGCTTGAAATCTTGAATTTTTGATTACATATCCATTAATTTCAAAAAAATTCATATCACCTATTGTGATGGATAATACCTTTGTTCTGCTCGGTAGCCTTGAATCTAGTTCTTCATAACTGAATTATTTTTTATTTGTTCTTCTACATGATTGTCTGATCCATAGATGTCCTTGTGTAGCTACAATCATCATATTCTTGATTGATTATACATCTATATATACAATGTATTGACCTAATTAGGTTACACACTTTTCTTGAATAACTCTAAGATCAAAGGTTTGCAACTTGACCTTGATCTCCTAGTTTACATGAATATAATTAGTTAAACTAATTAAATCCATCAATTACACTTTTCTTGATCCTCAAGAAACGGTTGTCTAGCTAAGAAAAGATCTATTTTAAAGACTAAAGTGTTTTAGCTGACGTGTAGTTTGAGATCTGCGTTTCTCAGTGTTAAAATTGTCTCTCGGTTAGACTGGTGCTCAATGATGTCTCTACTTAGTTGTGTCTTTGTAGACTAGTGCTCAGTTATATCTCTGTAGATTGATGCTTAGTTGTGTCCCTATTTGGTTATGTCTCTACTCAGTTGATATAATTTCTTGGTGTACTAAGCATTTCGGTGACCACTGTGTTCGGTGAATACTGCACTCAGTGATCACTCTCGCTCGGTGAATGTTGTCACTCGATGAATGCTGACACTCAATGAAATGTGACTGACCAAAACTATATGCTCGAATACTAATGACAACATCTGATCCTTTAAGGATTATTAATCTCCACCTTCGGTATTAGTATCAAAAACTGATATGTACAGTATATAAACAAAGTATGTTAAACTTATACAATGACTCCCCCTATATACATGTTTTAGTCTTTTTCAATGTATGTACATATACATTTTCCCCCTTTTTTGAAAATAATGACAAAGATGTATAACTTACAGCTTGTCAAAAATGTGCTTATGAGATTGCTTGATGTCTGCCATCAGATTTTACCATTTCTCCTTCAAGTCCTCTAGTGTCATTTTCTCCAATGTGAGTAGAGTGTGCATGTCATAAATGCTTTCAGATACTGACATCTCTAGGGTGGCAATTAGAGTCTTTTTCATAGTCATATGTGTCATCAGCAATGTGAGATTTGGTAGTAACAAACTTTGCAGCTCGGTTACTTCATCTTTTATTTTGCTTTCTTCCTTTTGTATCTCAAGTCTTAACCATTTGGATTCAACTAGCTTTTCATAATGCAATTGGAATGCATTTGGCTCAGTTGAAAGAATTTGTGCACTAGCTTTTAGATCTTCATTCAACTTAGCTATTCATGCATCATGCTTGGTGGTGAAGTTCTCAATAATACATAACTTTTGAACTAGAGTAACTAACTCTGAAATAATAGGTTCTAATTGAGTTACCAGTTCAAAAAGTTTCACCTTGTTTACTACCATTTCTTGGCTGATTTTCTTTGTGAGTTTGTATGAATATTTCTCCTCATCTCTTTCTTCAATGACCTTCTCAGCATCTATATTCTGTTGTGTGATTTCCTCGATCAGAACTTCCAGTTGATCAATGATGGGTGCATTTTGATCAATCTATGTGTCAAAAACTACCTGCGTTAGAATCTCTCTTGTTGTTTCTAGGACTTGTGTATTTTTGTGCTCCAATTTTAGTTTGTCCTATTGAGCTTTCCTTTTTCATAGCTCCCCATACCTTGTTAGTGACTCGTGATCAAGTTTTCTTGGATCACAGTCAATTATTTCTATGATTTCCTCAAGTGTAAGGGGGGATTTGTTCTTCTTCTTCTTCTTCTTCTTCTTCTTCGGAATGTTGCTTGATGCAAGGGAGTGAATTACAATAGCAAGAGCCTTTTGTTGCTTGGTTTTTGTCATTGATTTCTTTGGAGGTGTGGTTCCTTGGCTTGGTTTCTCGATCATTACCTATTGGTTGGTTGTAGACATCTCTACATCAACCTTTTCTTGATTTGTAGCCTTGTATTCCTTTCCACTATCCTCGGTGGGTGCATCACTCAGTTTCTCTTCACTTTTATCTGTCTTTCCCCTTGTTTGTCACCTTTGTCCATTGGTGTGTCTACTTTAGGCTTAGGTGTTTTCTCCTTTTCTTTAGTGATTATATTGATAGATTATATCAATAAAGGAATGTTACCTGGTACATTTGCTTGTACAACATCAGTATTTTCTTGTTCATTTTTTTGCTCAGTGGCAATGTTTACATCTTCATCAGCCTTAACATTATCATCAGAATCACCTTAAGTGATATCTAGAATAGTGATGTCTTGTGTTTCTCCTAATGATTGCAATATCTGAGGTATATCATTCATGGCCTTACTAGCCTCTATTGTCAAATCAATAGGATTGATATCCTTAGTGTTATTGATGAAAATATGCTCGGGGCTCGGTGTGGCCTCCTTCTCCTCGGTGTGAGAAGTATCGATTAGAGATAGTAATTTCTCAGGTGGATTGGAGATTTGTTTCCAAATATTATTGCTTTCTATATAAATCTCTTCTAACCTATTTTGTGGTACTTTGTATGCTCTTGTCTTTTCAGAAAACTTCTTTGCATTCTCCTTCATTGTTTCAGCAATTTCCTCAACTATGGACTCGGGCATGAATGTAACTATGGATCTCTCCCTCATCTGTTTCTCCATGTGCAATGCATATGTCCACTTGGCTGATATCTTATTATTTAGATCTTGTGGAATATGACTTAAAAATTGTAGAGGTACATATTTGTAAGATACCATCATCTTAATGATTGTTTCTTCTATTTTATTTTGATCCTCGATAGACATATTTACCCATTGTCTAATCTTATGATGTTTTAAGTGGCCTGTGTTGATGATTGACTCTGCAACTTCATCAATTATCTTTAGTATTTTGGCATTTTCTGCTTGGATTCTCTTTTCTCTTATGCTTCTATAGTATCATCCTTGTCCTCTCTTCCTCTTACATATCTTTTGTGTTGTCTCGGTGTTGGGTGCTCAGTTGAGGATTTTATTTTTTGATATGTTCTTACTATGCCTTTCTTCAATGGTGGTGAGTCTACCTTGGTTTTTGTCTTCTTATCCTGGATGCAACTATTGCATTAGTAACCTTTGATTTCTTGGCCTTTGGTGGCTCAGTATCTGATTCAGTAGACTTGGAGTCACTTAACTCTTTTTCTTCACCAACGGGTGACTATTCCTCGGTGATATCCTCTATTTGTTCTAACTCTTCGTCAGTTACCAAGATTTTCTTCTTGAGTGTTTTCACCATTTGAGTTTTCTTCTTCCCTATCTTCTTGACTACTAAGCCAGTCTTTATCCTTGACTTGGCTTCTTCATATGTTCCAAATCTACTTATAGATTTGTCAACTAGTTCATTTAGTAGGGCTTCAATGGCTTGTGTAGCCTAATCTATATCAATTTCATATTCCAATGGTGGTAAGCATGTTGTTCTCAGTTGTGCAGGTTTGATGAGAATGGTGTCAATGTCCACCATAAAACATATCGCATACTTGTATTTTTCCACTAGTTGAGCAGGGATTATCATCCTCTTCTGCATCCTAGTCTTGAATGTGGAAAAGTAGTCATCCATTAAAGGTGTGAAGTTATCTCCTAGTGACTTAATGAAATCACAAATTTGTGTTGTGATCGGTCAGTTTGTGTCCCAAGTGACATTACCGATTGAAGGAAAGAAATTTTGGAAGTAAAAGAAGGTGCAAACTAATAAAGAACTGAACTTACATGTATTAGATCAGGCTGATCTAATGGTTCTCATGTTTTCTTCTAGTTGCTTTAGTATCAGCTCTGCTAGGTCTAGTTGCACTCCTTTCTTCACAATTTTGTATGTTGTGTCAATAGCACCGCATTAAATAAGTTCATTCTGCTTGCTTGAAATATCTTGTATCCGACCACATATGCACCGAACTTCAATTCAGGGTTGGTGATTGAATTCACTTTCAAACCTCTATCATCCCATTCAGCTCCTATTAGCTTTTTAATCTCAGGGTGACTTGGGTACCTTAGGAATTTTGTCTTTTCGGTGATTAGGTATCTAGTGACTGCATGAATCACATCCTTTATGATTGCCTTAGGTTCATCCAACCACATTTTACCGTTATGCACTCAGCTAAGCATAATACGAATCCATTCAGGCTTGAATTCCTTCAGGAATAGTAGGGCATTGGTTAACCCTTTCACTTTAATGTGTCTGTACTCATCTTTCAAGTTTTCATCCTTGCATAGCTTCTGATAAGCTTCTTCAATCTCAATATCTCCAATCTCTGCAACCTTGTAGTGTATGTATGTTGGAATGTCTTTCACCAGCAAAACCTTAGGTGGGATACCCAAGAATTATCCCTTTTTATTGGGTTGAGAAGAAACCTCAGGACAGCACTTGTAATTTGGTTCCTCATAGGTCAAGTTCTTGAAAAGAGTGACCTTCTTATCTTTTTTCATCTTGATTTTCGTAATTCGGGAAGTGGATGCCATTATTCATGAAAATCAGGTCTTCTTTACAAATAACTTGATAGCTCAGTAAGTCTTGTTACTTACTGGATGTTCATGGTGAGTTCTTTAAATCTATTGGAGTTGCTTCAAAACTGCTATGAATTACTCTACAATAATGTCACTGTGAATCGCTTCTTCTCTCTACAATCTGCTCATAAATGCTAGGTGAATGAATGAGTTCACGTTTGCCCTTTTATAGAAAAATATAACCAAAGTGATGCATTAAATGCTTTACCTGCCACTCGGTTAACACACTAAAGACTTCAGCTCGATGAGTATATAATACTCAGTACAAAGTGTCATCTCAGTTGTCTTCCATATGTTTACCAATGATGCTCGATACATAGTGTTAGCTTGGTTATCTTCCATATGTTTACCGATGTGCAGTTTATGCTCGGTTTATATTAACCGACCAGACTAGATTCACAAAACATAATATGCAATACCATAGTGCATCTTTATTCATGTTAATTTGGCATATTCTTAATGAATGTAGGAACTAATGTAAAATACAACTTTGTAGAGTGTAGTTCCATACTTAGTTGTATTGCATAGGTGGGGGTGGTGGAATCACCTAATCCATTACTTGAGGTGTCACCAACTATAGTGCTTGGTCCAGCATTGTCATTATTTGGAGATCTTCTCCACATTTGATTTCTCATTCTCCTGATGTCTTCAATAGTATTTCCATTTTCAAAAGTGCTTGACTCTGTCACTCGGTCTCTGGAGTCCTTTCTTAAGTGACGGACCTTATGATAGTGTAAGAATGCCATTCTGGAGTTAGTCTAGTTTCTAGATCTTCTTATCCATTTCCTCATGCAGTTAGCACCTATATGTCCATATCTACCACATTCTATGTAATTTACCCATGTGTTGTAATCTCATACATATGTATTACTGACTCTTCTTAGTTGATATGCATTTTCTTGTTCTTTGGGTTTCCAGACTTGCTTTATCCTTTTCCTGCATTCATGAGATGTGTGGCCATGTATGTTGCAAGTAGAACAATGTTTTTCCATGTAAGATTTCCTTTTTGGTTTGTTTTTCTTAGATCTCCATTCATTTTCTTTATGTCCATGTTTTTTACAGTTATAAAAATTACCTATGATTGTAGAAGTAGTTTTAGGAATACCTTTTTCTTTTCTCTTGCAAACATTTGATGCGTGCCCTAGTTTTCCACAATGATTATATGAATGCTTCTTTGGTTTTGGATTTGTGTATACATTCCTTTGATCATCTCGGTTTGATGATTCTCCATGCTTAGTATACCCTAAACCAGTATTATTGTCGAGTCTTCTCTATCCATTCCAAAATTCATCCATTCTTTTTGTACTATCTTCAGCTTTCTTGATCATATTATTATGTTGTTGTTGAATCTTTTCTTAATGCTTTAGTTTCTCTTTTTCTTCTTTTAGTTCACCAATAACTTCCAATTTTCCATTAAGTTCTATGTTCACTCGGTTGGCCTCATGACTCATAAGAACTATTTGATTGGTGATCTCAATGTGATGTTTAGTAAGTCTATGTATGTCAGATTCTTTCTCTTGCATCTTTTCTGTAATCTTTCTTCTGTCATAAATAGCTAGATTTTTTTTCTTTTTCAGCTTATCTTGCATTATTCATAACATCAATCATTCTTACCATCTGTGTCTCTTGACCAATCTGCAGTACTTTTACTTGTTCAGTCAGATGTTGATTGATTTCATTTAGATTTGTAATGCTTCCTTCATATGTGTCAGATGTATTACCAGATCTAGATCTAGATGAATCAAATAAATTAGGTATCTCTTCTTCATGATAGTCATTTTCATTGTAGCGAGATGCCATGACTTTTATTTCAGCTAATAAATCTTTCATCTTGTTTCTTGCTTCTTTGTATTTCTCAAAGAAAATCTGTATCTACAACTTCTGATTCTCAATATTTTTATCAAGCTTATACCTTTCCATTGTATGATCTTTTCTCTCAAGTGATTTAAACTTTTCCATATAAGAGATCTAGCTCTGATACCAATTGTTGGAATAATGGAAGGGTGTGTACTTAGAGGGGAGGGGTGAATCGATACCCTTAAAAACCTTTATCAATTAATCTTAATACTCATAACTTGTATAACCAACCATTGATGCTTTCCTACTTTATGCATGTAATATCTTAGCATAAATGTAAATACATGTGAACAAACATAGAAACATTCACTAAACTCATATACTCATGACACATGTATTTGGTAACGTAGAAACCCTTGTTAGAAGGTAAAAATTACGGTGGGGATGAAACCCACAAAGCTTCACTATCTACAGAAAGGAAGGTGCCTGTTAGGACTACAAATTGTGATCACTTTTGATGATCTTACCCTATTAGGAGTAACATGTTAGACTTGTTAAGTCTACTTGGTTAAGATATTTTAGCAACACAATGTATGTGTGCACTCGGTTAAGAGATTTACAATAAGACTGTTAAGTCCACTTTCTTGAATGATTTTTTTTGTTTGCTACAATTGTTAGAGTAGACAAAAATATAGATGACCTGATAGATTTCAATCTTGAATTTTTTATAAAATATACATTAAGTTCACAAAATTGTATATCACCTATTGTGATGGATAATACCTCTGTTCTTCTCGGTAGCCTTGAATCTAGTTCTTCATAACTGAATTCTTCTTTATTTGTTCTTCTACATGAAAACCTCTTTCCGATCCATAGATGTCCTTGTATGGCTACAATCATCATGTTCTTGATTGATTATACATTTATACATACAATGTATTGACCTAATTAGGTTACACACTTTTCTTGAATAACTCTAAGATCAAAGGTTTACAACTTGACCTTGATCTCCTAGTTTACATGAATAAAATTAGTTAAACTAATTAAATCCATCATTTACGCTTTTCTTGATCCTTAATAAATGGTTTTCCAACTAAGCAAAGAGCTATTTTAAAGACTAAAGTGCTTTAGCTGGCATGTAGTTTGAGATCCGCTTTTCTCGGTGTTAAAACTATCTCTGGGTTAGACTGTGCTCTGTGATGTCTCTACTCGATTATATCTCTGTAGAATGATGCTCAATTGTGTCTCTATTTGGTTGTCTCTGCTTAGTTGATATACTTTCTTAGTGTACTAATCATTTTGGTGACCACTGTGTTCAGTGAACACTGCGCTCAGCGATCACTGTCGCTTGGTGAATGTTGTCACTCAGTGAATGCTGACACTCGGTGAAATGTGACCAACTAAAACTGTTTTCTTGAATACTAATGACAAGATCTAATCCTTTAAGGATTGTCATAAGTGCATAGGTTTATGCATATGTATCTTTCTTCTATATAACTCTTTATATTTATCAAAATCATTCTACAATTGAGTCTCATCAAATTCCCACCACTCTAAATTTATCTCTAGTTTGAATGTCTCCTTTATGCTTTCTCTGGTAACTTTGACCACTTCCTTTCCATTATGGGACAAGACCTATCTTTTCCTAGAAATGTACTTGTCTATAATGGAAAGCATTCACTAATACATTTGGGCACATTTTTTGATGAACAATCATCTCTTTTTCAATGATACTTTGTCTAAAGTTTGACGAAAAGGTACCAAGAAATTTGTCAGTACTTTTCCATTGAACACTCTAACATTGAATTGTATGTCACACTACCGATGAATTTATGTCAAAATCTAGCTTGGTTTCAAATTCTAATACCCCAATGAGTAATTTGTGCCTCTGACAGGACTTTTCGTCAGATTATCAACCTTTCTGGCAACATTTTTTGGGGGTAGTCATCGTAATTCTAACGATGATCCCAAATTATGCATCGATGGAGATGTTGTACCTTCAATTCAAAACATCATCAGATGTTCACCATTTTTTATGGCATTTTTCAGGGGTAGTCATCTACATGGTGACGATTATCCCAAACTATGTGTTGATGAGGTGTTGTACCTCCGAGGAAAAAGGTCATCGAACATTTGCCATTACCACTGGCCGTTACTGGGAAAATGCATTGGAATTTCTATGAGAGCCTCTATTTTACTTCTACAGCAATGATGTGCCTCCAACACAAACTTTTTTTGGAGGTACAACATTACCGTCAAAGCATTTTGGTGGCTTACGCTGCAATTGCGATGAAAGTTAAACATTTAAAAAATTATAAAAGTTAAACATCATTATTTTTCATTCCTAAAAGATTATAAACTATTAATTACAAAGCAAATGGAAAACATGTCATTTTATGTAAACAATTTAGAAATACAAAGGTCTTGATCATGACTACAAAATTAAGTTACATCACTATATAGAGTTAGTGTATCCAACCCTATATCAAAATAATCGTGTTATCCTACCCATGGAAAATTTTCCAACAATATGACATCAAGAGGTTATAATAGCTCTTGAAAATTAAAGAGAGGAAAGAAAACTTGAAAATTTTATAGATTTATACCTTCCTACACAAGTTGTATTGATCTGTCTTAAATAAAATATGAACATCAATGGATTCAACCCATGGTAAAATAAATGAATGAGAAATGGTGATTTATTTGCATGAAAACCATACTAAAAGTTAGCCATCAATGAGTCTTTGAAGGGTAAGCATACCTGAATTGTTCCTCGCCCAATCTGTAACCAATATTTATCAGCAATTACATGTTAGCTTATGTGGTAGAAAGTGAAAAAATTAACCAAACAAATTACAAGAATATAAACTTAATTTAGTCAATAATTTAGGTAATTTAGTCAAATTACCTAGCTTAAAATATGGCCAAACCACTCACAGATGCCTTCTTCTGGAAATTTTTTTAAAGACAAAATATTGAAGTTTTCAACCGATTTGATGATGGCAAGTATGACTTGAAGCTTTGGGTTCTTGAAAGACAAGAATAGAGAGAGATGATGTTTGTTTTTATCTCTCTCTCTCTCTTCCTATATTTGGGAATCCAATTCTTGAGTTAATTGAAGGATGATCATCTATATCTCTCTCCCTTCCTATCTTTCGGGCATTCAATGCTTCAAGTGATTAGAGGATACAAACACAACTATTGATGAAAACACTAATATGAAAACAACATAACTCAATTCAAATAGATACATAGAGTGCATGTGTACATCATATGATATATGCATACATAAAAAGAAAAACCCTACTCTATAATAGTTCCATATTTGAAGAAAAAATAAAACATGAGTTAAATTGTCCATTGAAAGGAAAAGAGTGCAAAGAGCAGCAGATGGATGATGAAGAAGAATAAGAAGATGAACCTAATGTTGAAGAGGTTCTAGATGTTGAGGTAGAGATGTAAGACAAAGATGTTGATGAAGACATCCAAGGAGGATTGGAGTATGTTGAAGAAGTTTTGATTGGGACTATGTTATGTCCTTTGAATGAGGATAAGTGTAGAGGAGAGAAAGGTACTCTTGTGGTAGTAGATGGTGAGGCTAATGAAGTAGCCAAGGATTTGAGTGATGAGTTTGAATGCCAAAAGGAATGGCATGAAGAAAAGGATAATTTGGTCTTAATGGAAGGGGAGACCAAGAGTGAATTGGTAATTGTAGTAGGCCATGAGAAGGCCAAGGAGTTTGTGTACTCTCCAAGCATGGAGATGGAGTATGATGAGATGTGTCTTTGGGAAGAGGTTAAAATAATTTGTAGGTGTGTACAATAGTGCTAGAGATTTCGATCATGATGAAGATGATGGACAGTTGGGAGCAGCAGATGGTGTCCATTTTTCCAAGGGGAGGAACTAAAGTGAAGATTAAAGATATAAGCCAAATCCAAGAGGTAGAAGGACAAACCAAGACAAGATTTCAATAATAGGACATGTACAAGCCAAAGGTTAAAATGAAGGTTATGTTTTCTAATACTTTGTTTTTTAGGTGTTTCCTAGGGACTTGGAAAAATTTTAAAGTTTGTGAGTATGGTGTAGGAGCACCTAGGATATAAGGGGTCACCATAAGGCCACATGAATAATCTTGAATAATATTGAGTTCATAAGGTCAAAAAGAGTAATTTGTATTGTAATCATGGATAATAAGGCCATTTGGGATCATATAGAATCATTGTAATCATTTTGACAAAAATTTTCTATGTTGAGCAAACTAGACCTAATGGGATATATAAGGGCTCAATAGGGTAGAATAGGATTTTGGATTAATATTTTATGTTTATGAGGTCTCATAAGACCATATAATTGTAATTGATAAGTTGTTTAAGTCCATGGTTGGAAAAAAAAGGTCAAAAATTTGTTAAACAACATCCATGTAATAGGACTTGTTAAAACAATCCATGTAATAGGAGGTTTGGGAATGGTTGATCAAATACACCTCTGACTGTCACCACCAGGAAGAAAATAGTCATGTGTTCAATCATTTTTGAAGATGAAAATATGAGATGTGAAGGATGATAGGAAGATTTGAGAAAAGAGGATTGATAATCAAAATGAATTTTATCATATTCAATCAATAAATAAAGTATTTTTAGGTTTGTATTTGATGATATTGTCAAACATTCTATCACTGCACTTTTTGGTTCCCAAATCAACAGATTGGAAAGAATTAAAAGGATTCCAAACTTTATCTTTGAACTCTCCAATTGACTTGGCCAACTAACAGAATTCAACCAAGGTGTGGTTGTAATCCTCTACTCTTTAGGCTCTGCAAAACCTGAGCGGGTAAACCCCTTCTCTAATCTCCTTCTAAATTAGAGATTTTTATAGAATGTTTCATCCCAAAGTTCTTTGAAAATTCTTCATTCCAAGGTGGAAATACTTAGAATGTAAGAACAAGAACTCCTTACTACTTTTATTGAATTAATCCTATTTGATTGTTCCTCCAATGTACCTCTACTTAACAAAAAGAAAGTAAAAATACTTATCAGTTTTGGACATTCCTTACTCCCTTCAATAGGCTTAGACCAGTCCCCTATAAAATTTGGCATAGACAATCTTGTTGAACCCTTCACATACTTATCTAATAGACAATACTCCAAAGGCTGAGTAGCATCATCAATCACCCAACCTATCAATGTGAATAAATTGAATTTATAATATTAATCTATCTGATTGTATTTAACCCTCACAAAGGAACCAATTAGATAGGAAGCCATAGGACAACACTTCATAATTGCTTTCTATTTTTTAGATCAATATCACAGAGTTGCAATCCAATCACACAAGTTTTAAAAGTGACAATCAATCCTTGAATTGATTATAACAGAGATACTAAATTTAGAAAATACATAATATCCTGATTGGACAAGGAAATTGGGTATATTTTATTGATATCAAAAAGGTAAGTATAATCAAGAGTTCTTATGCTTTGAGTTGAGATTAATTTATAATGAACAGTTGTGGTTTCCCTCCAAAATAGGAAGTGACAAGCTTCCAACCATTTACATTCCATGCCTTTTCAAAACTAATCCTAATCCTAATCAACTGAAAGCAGATGAAAGGTTACAATAAAATACCAAAAATAAAACAAAAATAGTAGACAGCTATAGAATTTCATTAAAGTGGAACATCTTCATGATATTTTGTCTTCTTCTCTCCCTTAGAAGTGTCTGTTACCGACTCAATATATTCCCTAACCCATTCTGAAAACTTGCACTAATGATGGCCACTGATATTGCAATATGTCTGGCATAGAGAGTAGGTGTTCTTTATAGTTGTTTCATGTGATTACATGGGCTTCAATTATTATTTTGGAGAATTTTCCTTCAGGTGCAGTGACCTAAATTACCCAGCTACTCCAATTACTTTGCAACTTCAACTGAACTGGTGAGCCAACCTCTGCATGTAACTTCATTTTACCACCGAGGATTAATACTTTTAGATGTAAATAATGTGTATATGTGCATAAAAATATTTCAAATGATCACCACCTCACTCCATTATCATCTCATAAATTGTTGGAAATATTCAGGACTAACCAAGTTACTGAGAGGGGAGGGGTGAATCAGTAACACTTAAAACTTTAAAACATTTCAGTACTTTTATATTCTTTAACCATTCATTCATCTAATCTACTGCAAGCATGAAAAAGTAATCATTCATAACACATAACACAAAGATTGGTAACCCAGAAACCTTCCAAATAGAAAGTAAAACTGGGGTGGGGATGGTACCCACA
>MU228487.1:442787-468711 GCA_018584345.1 Thuja plicata
CATTGTTTTGTGGCCCCTTTAAAACCTTCTCTATGAGATAGTGCTTACCACTCCTTCACAAATTTATAATAACTTTAAAGACATAAAGGCTTTGGACATGAATGTTTATCAATTTATTGCATTGATTTCACATTCCCAGCGGTGGCTCTATCTGGGGATGAGGTATTTTGCATGAATACCTAAAAGAATCCAAGATGTCTCTAGAGAAGCAGACCACTCTACAATGATTAAACAAAAAACAAGAAATGAGAACAAAACAAAAACCAAGCTATAGTACAATTGGAGGAACCTCGGTCTTAGTTGAAAAAATGCTTTAGGAATTGGTCAGGAACCGACAAATCCACAATCTCTCCTGAAGTATTTCATAAATAATATAAATACGTTCCTACTTTACCAGTGATCACATATGGGTCATCCCACAAAGAATCAAACTTCCCATGATTACACTTGTCTTGCTCTTTTGCAATCCATTTGAGCACCCACTCTCCTACATTAAATGTCCTTTCCATGGATTTTTATCATGCAATTTCTTATACTATTTCTGGATTTTCTCAGTTTTATTTTGGGTTCTCCTCTAATTTTCATCGAGTTCAGCTAATTGTTCTAATATGTCCTCCATGAAATTTACATCTTTGACCTCTTCCTGAGAACTTATATACTGCTAGTAATTTGTTCAAAGGTAACTTTTCCTATTTAGAATATACAAGCTCAAAAGGGGAACATCCAAGTGATTTCTTGACAATGATTCTATCAACTCATACAACTAGTGGTATTTTTTAATCCCAAGCTCTCTTATTATTAGAAAGCATCCTCTTAATAATCTTCAACAAGTTTTTATTACTTGAATCCACATGACCATTTCCTTGCGGATGATAAGGGGAAGCATATGATATAACAATCCCATAATTATCACAAAAATTTGTGAATTCCTTGGATTTGAAGGACATCCCATTATCAGTGATCAGCTTACATGGCACTCTAAACCTAGTTAACATATATTCCATCAACAATTTGATCACGGTCTTTCTAGTTGAGTTCCTAGTAGGTATGGCTTCCATCCATTTTGTAAAAATAGTCAGTGGATACTAGAATCAAAGAATGGCCCCCACTTGACTTATCATGAATTTCACCAATAAAATCCGGACCCCATATCTGAAAAGGTTCCTCTATTTGGATAGGTTTGATTGGAAGTGCTCCTTGATATTTTAATTTTCCAGAATATTTCTGACAAGGTTCACATTTCTTGACATATTTGCAACTAAACTGAAAAAGAGTTTGACAATAGTATCCTTCCCTTAAGATTTTATGAGCAGTTTTCTTGGCTGAGAAATTCCTCCACAAACACCATCATGTGATTCTTTCAGGACTCTTTCAACTTGATATTCATCTAAGCAAAAAAGTAGCATACCCTCAAAATTCCTCCAATATAGATCACCTTCAATCAAAACATATATAGATGATTGTAACTTCAATGATCTTTTCTGACTATCACTCAATTCATCAGGGCACTTCATGTGTTTCAAAAAAAAAATTATATCCTTATACAAGGAAACTCTCTCAATGCTAGTAACCATGTTCTCCAAGTACACAAAAATTATTTGAGCAGCTTCTAAATTTGATTCTACCATGATTTTTTCCAAGCCCTAACCCTGCACCAATTTAGTGATTTGAATATTAATATTAAATTATTGAACCTGGTTAATCCATCTGCATCTTCTCCCTGTTACCTCAGACTGCCTAAAATATCCTTCACTATTGCATTGGGAACATACGCAATTACCTTAGTTCCTACCAAATAAAGTCTAAAAAATTTCACTGCTTTGACAAGTGCATAGGCTTTTTTTCAGTAACATCATATTTGAGTTCAACGGCTTGCAAATTTTTATTAAAGAATGAGATGGTTTGTTCATAGCCTTCATCATTCTTTTGCAACATTATTGTTGCAATGGTGTGATATGAGGAAAAAGAAAAAATATGAAATGGTTTAGTAAAATTAGGAGAATTCAGCACTGGGGCCTCCTTAATTCCCTTTTAATACTTACAAAAGCCTCAATGGATTCAGTTGTCCAATTTAAAGTTGCCCCCTTTTTCAACATCTTTGCAATGGGTTTGACTATTTTAGCAAAGTTTGACACAATCTCCTAATGAAATTAATATGTCAAAAAAATGATTGGATTTCCTTTATTGTCTTAGGAATAGGAATCTTGTCAATAGATGCTATCCTTTTAGGGTCAATCCTTATTCCCTCCTTTGACACAATGTGCCCCAGTAGCTTACCTTCGGTGACTCCAAAGTGACACTTTTTTGGATTGAGAGATATCCCATGCTCCAAGACATGGAGAAAAATCTACTCCAAATGGTTGCAATGATCTTTATCTCTCTTTGAGTACGCAATGAGATCATCTTGGTAAACAACAATGATGACATTAATTAAGTCTTTAAATGCAATATTCATAGCTCTCTGAAAAGTATCCCCTGCATTTGTCAATCCAAATGGCATCCTTACATAAATATACGTGCCCCGGGGAGTAGTGAACATTGTTTTAAATTTCTCACTCTCCTTAACTTTGACTTGGTTGTACCCTAAAAAACCATCCATCATATACAAAAATTCATTTCTAGTTACCCTATGTAATAGATCTTCCATGTTTGTAAATGCATAATTTTCTTTATGTGATCATGATATATTGAGATTTCTAAAATCAACATACATCCTAATGTCACCATTTTTCTTTCTGACTGGTACCAAGTTTGACACCCAAGTGGAATGTCTTATTGGCTTGATGATCCCACCATCATTAAGACCCATTAATTATTCTCTCATCTTGGGGGCCAATGTAGGGTTAATAGGACATTATCTCTGATGGAAGGGCTTGGCATCTGGCTTGAGTGCAATCTCATGTTGAAACAAATCTTCCATGTATGCTTTCAGCTCATCATATGACCATGAAAACACTTTCCTATATTTATTCAAAAGCACTATTAATTATGTTCTTATCTTTGGTGCTAGCCTCTTCCCAATAAACACCTCCTTGGTGCATCATACGAACCAAGGTTTATCTTCTCAATACTCTCATCAATATGTGGGTTAAGTTTCTTATCCATCTTATCATCCTTGTCAAAAGTCATTTCAAGAGCCACTAGACCCCTAGGGGTCTTGTTAGTTTTCAATTTTACAATACCCTTCTTAAACAAGGTTTCTTTCTCATCCTTAATTTCCACAAAAGCATTGAAATCTATTTCCTGATTTTGATATTGATCCTCCCATTTGAGAAATATTAACAAGTCTTGGTCATCCTCAAGACTTTCCAGCTACAAATATTGTCAAGGATTAAAGGTCTAGTTTTTTCCTCTATTTTAGATACACCATCCAGAGTATCATCATCCATTTTAAGTGCCACATTCTCAAGGAAATATACCATAATGTTTTGTGACCTATCCACCCATTGAATAGAGAAAGCATCAAAATTTTCAATTGTATCCCAGATCTCATTTCTATATTATTTTAGTCTTGCATTTCTGGTAGTATAGCTGGATCTTATCTGAGAGATAATTAACTCTGAGTCTCCAAAATCACTAAGTATTTTTATTCCATACTTACAAGCAATGTTCATTCCCAATAATAGGGCTTCATATTCTGTAACATTATTGATGCAACATAAATTCAATAGGAAAGAATACTTGAACATCTTACCTATAGGAGATATGAATACAACTCATGCACCATTTTTGTCTTTACTGCATGCTCCATCAAAGAACATCTTCCAAATTTGACCTTCACTTTTATCATCCTAGATTTCGATTGGATATGTACTAATAATTCCTAGTTGAGCAACTTGAACTGTGAAATTATCCATGTCAGAGTGACAAAAACATGATATTTGATTTCGATCAATATTTTCAATAATGGATGAGGATATTGGCTCCCTATTTATTCTGACTTGTTCTTCATTAATGGGGATAGTAGCATAAGATAAATATAAATGAACATGTCCTCCAACCATTCTAGTCCATTGTCTAGACAAAATCATACTATAATTAGGAGAAACAACTACAAGAGTGATATTAGTTTTGTATGAAGCTTATGGATATTTAGCAATTGTGAGCTCAACATCTTTCATTACACCAACAACAAGAATAGATCTACTATTCATTGCATAACACTTTCCATACGTGGTATCAACATTCAATTTTAATTCCTTCATGACCTCATGTGGCATAATATTTATAGCAGCCCCTAAATCAATCATACAATTCTTTACTAGTTTATTATTTACAATAAGAGTCATATAAAATGGATCTACCTAAGCAGGATGTTTAGTCAGTGTGGTGTCGATGTAAACCTCTGGTATTACCTCTTCACTTAAATTAATTTCATCTTTATTTGACTCCTCTAGAACATTGTTGATTAATCTTATTGCACTCATCTTATACTGTGGGAACTTCATCATTTCCAACAAAGGGACAAATACCTTCATCTGTAAAAAGGAATTAGTAATATCAAAATTGGATGAAGGAGTATTTTCAACTAGGTTCGTACTCATAACTTCATCCCTATTCACGGCCTTGGTTGGCTTAGTAAATTTGGCTTCACCTTTGTCTTTATCTTCTTTAGAATTTGACATAGCCACACCATTGTCCCCACCCTTTGTCAACTATCCTCTTTTCAGGAATTCCACTAGTTTTTCAAGTTCATTATTGATTACCCTATTCCTTAATTGATATATTCTTCTTTCTTGAGCAACTGTTGGCACAGTGAGAACCATGTTTTCTTCCTCAATTAGGCAATATCCTTTTTTGAAAACTTCCTCCTCATTAGACAATTCATTAACCGTGAAGTAATGATGATTATATATTTGTGTATCAATATCTAATTCATGTACATCCTCTGATGAATCATAAACATCAGGGGCTCCAGACGTATGAGAAAATAATGCATTCACTATTTTCTTGTGATCAAACTCCTGTTCTTTTGAAAGATCTTATTCCAGACTCTGTGTCACCACACATTGTGAAGGTGAATCAGGGATATTGCATGCCATACACCAAGGATTATCATTAACCATGTGATTCCTTTGTTTATTTAAAGGGTCAGGAGTACCCATAATTTGTTTTGATACCTTTGGCTTGTCATCCTTCCATGATGTATTATAAGGCGTATCCTATAGAATATGGCTTATCATTCCTAGGTCGATCACCTCTTCCCACCTTTAGTGATAGATATTGCAATAAATTCAACGCCTTATCCAATATTTCATCTTCTTTAGTTTGTTTGTAAACCCGGGGGCTATGCAATTTAGTGTTATCTCTTTTGCCAATTTTCCCAGCAGCTTTCCTGGTGTTCTCTATTTTCAAAGCAACTTTGAATGCATCTTGCAAGATTTTGGGATTTCTTGACCTAATTTCATAATTATTTTTTCTATCATAGGCATCCATATAAAAAACCATACAACATTCATCTACAGGCTTCATATGTGGCGGTATCATGTACAACAATTTATTGAATCTTTTATTGAATTCAATTACTGATTCATTATACTCATTTTACACTTATAACCTCATGAAGCACAAACAAAAGATCATTATGGTCACCAAATTCTTCCATAAATTTCCTTTTCATTTCAGTCCAACTGTCAATCGAAGCATCAGGTAATGCTTTGAACCATTCCCTTGCATCTTTAGCCATAGATTGAATGAAGAGTTTCATATAAATATCCTCATGAGGGACTTCATTATTCTCTATGGCATACTCAAAAGCCCTGATATGATCTTCTCCGATCTCATAACTAGTCTACATGAATTTAGGTAACTCTTTCCTCCAATCAACCAAAACATCATGAGGGTCTCCCAAAATTCTATTGAATTTAAAAGGTTTGTACTTATTCACATTATTAGGTCCTTTTGTAAAAGACAACTAATGAGGATCATGCTGATGTTGGATATTATATGGAGGTGGAGGTGGGGTGGATTGTGTACATATTAATTTTATATGGGTCCCCTGTCATACAGGTTATTATTAACAAGGGGACATTGATATGTATTATGAGGGTCAGGGCCCCTTTGTTGTCTTTGATCCATTGGTGGTGGTACATTTCCTTCATCCTCACAATAATATCTTCTATTACCATCTTGAGTACCCTTCCTTCTAAGTGCTTCCTCTTGATTATCCTCACTCTCAAAATCTAGATTATCTAATTGATCAATAAAACGTTGGTATTTCCTAGGCAACTGCATATTATCATCCCTGATCCTTTGGAGATATGAAAAAAAATATGTGCCTTCTTTTTAAAATCTTGTCTTGCATCAGCTACGTTCCCATGAGAAGCATGAGACCTATGAGAGCTTGAAGGGGAAAACGATCCAAACCCTGAAGGAGGAGCGCCTCTCAGAAAAGGGCCACACCAAATCCTCTTGTTTGTCTATCAAATTCTCCTTGAAGTTTTCTAACCCTCTAACTGGAGAAGGGTAAACCCCCACTCTAACCAGATGGGAATGGATCCATCTTAGAAGAACCTTTATTTTTCCTTGTTAGAGGAATCTCTATATATTGGAAGGATTGATTATCAAATTGAGGTCTTCTACCGTTCATATAATATGGGAGTGTCCAGAATTTGTATTTTTTATGCCTGGAATATTTTCATGTCACCTCAAAAATGACTTTGTGATCATTCATGCAATATCTTGTAATTTAGATTCACCACCCCTTTTCAAGAGGAAAGAAAAATAAACAAAAATTGTTCCCCAACAGAGTCGCCAATCTGTTGAATCCCAAATCAATAGATTGGAAAGCACTGAAAGGATGCAAATTTTTATCTTTGAACTCTCCAACTTACTTGGCCAAATGACAGAATTCAACCAAGGTGTGGTTGTAATCCTCTACTATTTGGGCTCTACAGAACATGGGCGGGTAAACCCCTTCTCTAATATCCTTCTAAATTAGATATTTTTATAGCATATTTCTATTGGAAATGGGTTGAGTAACTAAGAGGAGAGGGGTGAATTAGTTACCACAAAAACAAATCCAATTCCCTTAGATTTCTTAATCAAACTTATCATTGTTTCTCGATTAATAAATATATTTTGTTGTTACTCGGTTAACAAAGCAATCTTAAGATATTAACTGTGATTATCTTTTAGTGATTAAGTGTAGAAACATAAAACATAAAACAAATAACATGTACACATATGACACCAATATTTAACATGGAAACCCAATTTGGCAAAACCACCAATTACAACTAGTTATTGGTTTTTACTCTTCTAAAGTGAGCCATGTTAGGATCCAACCCTGTTAAAGGTTACAAAACACATTGTTAGGTGTGACCCTGTTAGAGGATTTAATCACACTATAAGGAGTGGCCTTGTTAGAGGTCTTAAAACACTTCAATGTAGAAATTCCACCTTGTGAGAGGATTTATGAAACACTGTTAAGTCTACTCTGTAAAGAGATTTGGATCACTGCTATAATTATTAGAGAGTAACAATGGATTGACCTATTTGACGAAGCAACTGTCTTTGCTGATTTAGATCTCTACTCTGGCTTTAAACTGGATCCTCACTAATAAAATATTATATTATAGCTTTGTCTGGATGTTATGTCCTTAATCAGAATCCCATTTGATTTCTCCTTAACTCTTCATATCAAAACTCAGTCATATATTTTTGCTTTCTACTTCACACACACATTCAATCCAAACTTGACCTAGTATATATATGATAGGACTTGTCAAGTAGGCTTGACTAACCTTCCAAATAAATAATAAAACTTAAGTCTGTCAGCTGCATATAACCAATTAAACATAAAATGTAAACTGTTGTTAGTCGGCTGACACTGAAAGCATAACTCGGTTAACATTGTAATCCTTCAATGTCTGGCCGTTACTATATTTCTCGAGTGAACTCAGTTAGAAATAAAAATCACTTTGGTCTTCTTCATTTCCTGAGGGCTTGGCATACACTAACTGTGCTTGGTTTAGGTATAGACATTTGTGTAACATCACTAAATTTGTGTAAACATCAATGGCAATACACAATTGAATAATTGTCATCAACAATATCCCTCTTTGGCATTGATAAAAACACAACATGTCATAATAAAAATAATTATAGAGCAACAGAAACATGAATAAGATTTTATTAATGTCCTTAGCTTCATTCTTATTCTCATCTAGAAAACTCCTTCTGTCTTCACAATCATTGAAATACAGATTTCTCCCTCTTACATTAATCTTTGTTTTTGATAAAATTTATCCCTCTGTCATCAATAATCTTTTCCTTAATAATTTCTTTGGCATGACATCAATAATCTCTCCTTTTTTGACAACCAATGCCAAAGAATATATCTAATGAAATTGTAGTGTACTTGATGTACTTTTTCATATGCAATGAGCTCTGACAATCTGCATCAACATGTTAAATATGTTATGTAGCTCAATTGATGCATCACTAATATGTCCATTAGTGATCCTCACTTAGGGGAATCACCCTTAGATTTCCTCTAAGATACAAGAATGCATCCTTAGGTAAAGGTTTTGTGAATATGTCTACAATTTTTTCTTTAGTATTCACATATTCCAACCTTACTTCCTTGTCGTGAACCAATTCTCTCAAGAAATGATACTTTATTGCAATATGCTTAGTCTTAGTATGCATCACAAGGTTCTTTGAAATGTTAAGAGCACTAGTGTTGTCACAGTAGATAATAATTGGTTCTTTGATTTCCTCCTTCATATATGACAACAGTTGTTTGAACCATATTATATTTGAACAATTTACTACTACAACAACATACTCTACCTCTATTGTAGACTGAGAGATGGAATTTTGTTTCTTGTTGGTCCAAGAGACTAGCCTCTTTCCAAGGAATAACACTCCACCACTAGTGCTCTTTCTATCATCAACACTTCCTGCCCAATCAGCATCAGTAAAAGTCTTCAAATCAAAGTTTACTCCTTTCTTATACCATAATCCATAATCTTTAGTACCCTTAAGATATCTTAGAATCCTTTGGATATCTATCAAATGATTCTCTCTAGGATTAGCTAAAAACCTTGCAACAATACCAACTACTAATGCAATATCAGGTCTAGTGTGAACAACATATTGAATTTTACCAATCATGGATCTGTAGGTAGTCTAATTTACCTCCTTTGAGTCATCATCCTTAGATAACTTATGTCTAGTAGACATAGGTGTCCCAACTGGTCTGGAATCTTATATTCCAAATTTCTTCAGTATCTCTTTGATGTATTTAGACTGAGTAATGTAGATACCATCGTTCATCTGATGAACTTGTAAACCAACAAAGAATTTGATTTCTCCAAACATAGACATCTCAAATTCCTTACTCATAGCTTTGGAGAATTATTTTCATAAATCATCATATCCAATGAATAGTATATCATCAACAAATATCTCTGCTAATAGTATCTTGTTCTGAGATCCTTCTTTTATATACAAGCTACTATTTTCATTAGTTCTCTGAAATCCAATACTTACTAGGTAACCATGCAATCTTTCATACCAGGCTCTAGGAGCTTTCTTCAGTCCACACAAGGCTTTGTGAAATTTTCAAACCATATTTCTTTTGTTAGGATCAACAAAACCTTCAGGTTTCTCAATGTAGACTTCCTCTTCCAGAATTCCAATCAAGAATGCAGATTTTACATCCATTTGGTATACCTTGAATCCTTTATGTGTTGCATATTCTAGAAGAGTTCTAACTCCTTCAAGTCTTGCAAAAGTAGAAAAAATTTCTCCATAATCAATACCCTCTTCTTGAGCATATCCTTTACACACTAATCTTGCCTTATTTCTAGAAACTTCACCTTTTTCATTCATCTTGTTTCTGGAAACCCACTTAGTACTAATCACATTCTTGTCTTTTGATCCAGGTAAAAGAGTCTAGGTTTTGTTCTTTCTATCTTATCAATCTCTTCATTCATAGCTTCTATCCAAATTTCATCATTCAACGCATCTTTAATGGCTCTAGGTTCAATTTCACTAAGAAAACATGTACCTTTAAGTTTGTTCCTTGTCATTATACCTTTTGTCTGATCTCAAATTATTTTCTTAGGTGCATGATGCCTTTTGACATATTTGGAAAGTACAGGTTCCTTCCTCTTTGATTCTGGGCTTGCTCCACTTGTTTCACCATGCTAAAACATTTTGTTCTTCTCTTCTGACTGATACTTGGCTTCCACTGTCTGAGACTCGGGCACCTCTGTCTGAGGCTTGGGTGCCTCTGTCTATGACTCATATCCCTCTATCTCAACTCAGTTTCTTCAGTCTAAGACTTAGTTTCTTCAGTTATCAACTTAGGTTGCATAGGTTGCAGCAAGGTTTGTGCTGATGAATTCAGTGGTTGACATGGTTGTTGTTCAATCACCATTGCTTGTGTCTTAGGTATAGTATCAGGCTCATAATACACAAATTTTATGTAGTCCTTGGGCTCTTTACTACTCTCTTATTCACTTCTCTCTGCAAAATCATCAATCTATACATGCACACTTTCTATGACTGTATGAGTAGAAAGATTCAAACATTTATATGCTTTTCTTTTGCAGGAGTAGCATAGGAATATACCTTCATTACCTTTTACATCAAATTTTCCATTTCTTACTTCCTTCAAGATGTAACATTTACTTCCAAATACTTTGAAATAATGAACATTGGTTTTTTAGCCATACCATAATTCAAAAGGTGTCTTCTTAGTACCTTTATTCAGTTGAACTCTATTCAAGGTGTGAATTGTAGTGCTGATAGCTTCCTTCTGGTATTTGGTTGCAACATTCTTTCCAATCATCAAGGTTCTTGCACAATCCATAATGGATTTGTTTCTTCTTTTTGCTATCCCATTTTGTTGTGGTGTACCTAGGGTAGATACTTGTCTCTTGATTCCTCTTTCATTGCAGAATTCATTGAAATCATTAGAAATGAATTCACCTCCTCTATCAAATCTTAAGCATTTAAGTTTTTTTTTTTTCCTTCTCAACTCTAGCAAGGTACCACTTAAACTTCTGAAAAGCTTTTGATTTTTCTTTGAGAAACATAACAGTCATCATTCTGGACTGGTCATCAATAAATAGAACAAAATACTTCTCTCTTATGTAACTTGTTGTTCCAATTGGTCCACACAGATCAGTATGCACTAACTCCAAGACTTCTTCTGTATTGTAATTCTTGCTCTTGAAACTAGTTTTTCCCATCTTCCCAATTTGATATTGTTTGCATATTGGTAATTCAATTTTCTTTAGAATAGGACTACCTCTTACTCTTTTATTCTTGCTTATGTTGACCAGGTTATCAAAATTCACATGAAACAACCTTTTATGCCATAACCAGCTTTTTTCTACTTGTGCAATAGAACATGAACTTTCAGTGAGATCAAGATAGAATAGATTACCTTTTTTTTGTCTACCAGTTCCAACTAGTTTTCCCTTACCATCCAAGAGCTTGGCCTTACCATTCATAAATTCTACCTTGAAACCAATGGTATTCAGTTGTGCCACACTTATTATATTACGCCTTAGTCCTTCAACCCAATAAGCATTATCACATTTGATTCCTTCTATTAGAGCAATACAACCTTTACCTTTCACATAGCAAGGTTCATCATTCCCAAAACTGACACTCCCACCATCATAGTGCTCAAGATGTTCAAATTTAGTTTTATCACCTGTCATGTGGTGAGAACAACCACTATCAATTATCCAAGTGTCATTTTTTGCTAATATGATAGTAAAGTACAGTCTTTTCATTATCTTCATTGTCTGACTTGTCCTTAATATCAATGTAAACCATTTCATCTTCATCACTATCAGAATCTTTTGCAATATAACAAGATTTCTTACCTTTGTCCTTGTAGCTCTTATAGTTTTTATAAAAAAATTTGCCTTTGTACTTGTTGAACTTTCTCTCACCTTTGTCTTCTTTGTTTGGACACTTAGAAGAAATGTTACCAACCTCATCACATGAAAACCAAATCAATGGTATTCTTCTTTTGTACTATCATTTTCCTTTGGTAGCTCTCTTTGCAAGTAATGCTTCAATGATTTCTAGATCTTCATCATCACTATCACTTTCAAACTATTTTCCTTTTGATTTTCTATCCATCTTACCAAGGTTTAATTTAGCTTTGAATGCAGACTCAAAAATGCTAGGATTAGGAGAATAATTGTCAATGCATCTAGAGTTATATCATTACTGCACCTCATCTCTTGAATAGCTGAAACTCTAATTGCATAGATAGGAAGTAAAGTTCTCAATACCTTACTAACCGCTATTTTTTCTTCAATTGTTCCATCGGAAACTCTGATGGCATTGACACTTTTCTTGATTCTTTCACTGTATTTTGTAATGTCTTCTTCTTCTTTCATTTTCATCTGATCAAACTGACCTCTGATACTTTCTGATTTGGCTCTCTTTACATTGTCATCTCCTCCATGTATATCATGTAGTTTCTTCCACATATCATAGGCAGTAGGGCATTCTTTGACTTCATCAAATTCTAAATATCTGAGTGAAGAAACTATATCAATCATCATTATGTTATGATTCTTCATGTCCACCATCTGATCCACAAACATAGGTCTCGGTGGTTCCACATAATTTTGATCTAAGAATTGCAAACCAGTATCTCCAATAGTAGATAGATGTAGCCTCATCAAGTCTTTCCATGCAGCAAAGTTTTCTTTGTTAAGCTTGGGGATATCCCTTCTGTAAGACATCTCTGATATTTAGCTTAGGCCTTGAAACCTTCCTTGAAAGCACCAAATGCTCTTATACCAATTGTTGGAAATGGGTTGAGTAAATGAGAGGGGAGGGGTGAATCCTTTACCAAAAAAATAAATCCAAGTCCCTTATATGTCTTAATAAAACTTATCATTGTTGCTCAGTTAATAAAGATATTCTATAGTTACTCGGTTAACGAAGTAATATTAAGATATTAACTGTGATTATCTTTTAGTGATTAAGTGTAGAAACATAAAGCATAAAAAAAATAACATGTATATAGATGACACCAAGATTTAACATGGAAACCCAATTTGGGAAACCACCAATTGCAACTAGTTACTATTTTTCACTCTTCTGAAGTGAGCCATGTTAGGAGCCAACCCTGTTAAAGGTTACAAAACACATTGTTAGGTGTGACCCTGTTAGAGGATTTAATCACCCTATAAGGAGTGGCCTTGTTAGAGTCTTCAAACACTTCAATGTAGAAATTCCACCTTGTGAGAGGATTTATGAAAGATTGTTAAGTCTAATCTATAAAGAGATTTGGATCATGGCTACAATTGTTAGATAGTAACAATGGATTGACCTATTTGACGAAGCAACTGTCTTTGCTGATTCAGATCTCTTCTCTGGCTTTAAACTAGATCCTCACTGATTAAATATTCTATTGCATCTTTGTCTCGATGTTTTGTCCTTAATCATAATCCCATCTGATTTTTCCTTCACTCTTCATATGAAAACTCTGCTATATATTTATGCTTTCTACTTCACACACACATTCAATCCAAACTTGACCTAGTATATATATGATAGGCATTGTCAAGTCGGCTTGAATAACCTTCCAAATAAATAATAAAACTTAAGTCTGTCAGCTACATATAACCAATTAAACATAAAATGTAAACTGTTGTTATTTGGCTGACACTAAAAGCATAACTTAGTTAACACTGTAATCCTTCAATGCCCAACTATTACTGTATTGCCCGAGTGAACTCGGTTAGAACTTAAAATCACTTTGGTCTTCTTCACTTCCCAAGAGAGCTTTGCATACACTAACTGTGCTTAGTTTAGGTATAGACATTTGTGTAACATCACTACATTTGTGTAAACATCAATGACAATACACAATTGGATAATTGTCATCAAAAATTTCAACCCAAAGTTCTTTGAAAATCCATAATTCCAAGGTGGAAATACTTAGAATGTAAGAACTAGAACTCCTTACTACTTTTATTGAATTAATCCTATTTGATTTTTCATCCAGTATACCTCTACTTAACAAAAAAATGTAAAAAGACTTATCAGTGTTGGATATTCCTTACTCCTTTGAATAGGTGAAGACTAGTCCCCTATCCAATTTGGCACATAGTCAATCTTGTTGAATCCTTCACATATTTATCTAATAGACAATACTCCAAAGGCTAAGAAGCATCATCAATCTCCCAATCCTATCAATGTGAATAAATTGAATATATAATATTAATTTGTCTGATTGTATTTAACCCTCACAAAGGAACCAAACACATAAGAAGCAACAAGACAACACTTCGAACATGCTTTCTATTTTTTAGATAAATATCACAGAGTTGCAATCCAATCACACAAGTTTTAAAAGTGACAATCAATCCTTGAATCGATTATAACAGAGAGACTAAATTTAGAAAATAGATAATATCCTAATTGGACAAGGAAACAGGGTATATTTTATTGATCTAAAAAAGGTAAGTGCAATTGAGAGTTCTTTTTATTTCAGTTGAGAATAATTTACAATGAACAGTTTTGATTTCCCTCCAAAATGGGAAGCAACAAGATTCAACCATTTACATTCCATGCCTTTTCAAAACTAATCATAATCCTAATCAACCAAAAGTAGATGAAAGGTTACAATAAAATACCCAAAATAAAACAAAAATAACAAACAGATATTGAATGTCATTAAAGTGGAACATCTTCGTGCTCTATTGTCTTCTTTTCTCCCTTGGAAGTGCCTGTTACTGGCTCAATTTATTCCCTAACCCATTTTGAAACTTGCACCAATGATGGCCACTGATAGTGAAATATGTCTAGAATAGAGAGTAGGTGTTCTTTCCAGTTGTTTCATGTGATTTCCTAAGCTTCAATTATTATTTTGGATAATTTTCCTTTAGGTCAGTGACCTGATTTACCCAGCTACTCCAATTACTCCACAACTTCTAGTGAATTGGCGAGCCAACCTTTGCGCGTAACTTTAATTTACCACCGGGGATTAATACTTTCAAATGAAAAGAATGTTTATACATGTGAACAAATATTTAAAATGATCTCCACCTCACTCCACTTTCATCTCATAAATGTATCATCATTTCGTAGTACCCTGAAAGCCTTGGTGTGTGAAATACTCCTTTTTGATAGGTCGCAAAGTCTTCTTCTTGCCCCTTCACAAAATAGCGATGGTCATTGTTTTATGGTCCCTTTAAAACCTTCTCTATGAGATAGAGATTACCACTCCTTCACAAATTTATAGTAACTTTGAAGACATAAAGGCTTTGGACATAAATTTTTATCAATTTATCATGTCAATTTCACATTCCCAACAACAGTAACATTATTTATTGTTTCTATGCATTTATTTTAGTGTTAATGGATTCGATAAGTCTCAAAACCTATTTGGAAAGGTAATATAATTAATTAACTTTATTTTGGACCTAGTTTGAGCATGGGTCGTGGATTGAGATGAAATAATGTGAGATTTTTCTAAAAATTGTTTCAAACCCTCAAAATCATACCTTTGCAAGGGTTTAACAATATTTGGATTTTCCACTATTAGAAAATTTTGAATCTTGGTTCATTTTAAAGTAGACTCGATGATATATAAATATAGTTGGTCTTGTATTTAATGGTTATGTTGTGTGCAATAAAATTGATGCCCTAGTGGGCAGAACACAATGAATTCTTTGTTTTTTATAGTAAATTGCATTGGATGGATTGTTTTTCAAAATGAAATGATTTCTATTGGAATGAAATGATGAATGAAGGGTTGTATAAGTCCAATAACCTCATTAGTGTGAAGATCAAAATAACTCTATGGATTTGGATAATGGATTACATGGTTATATTGTGACTTTCATGGAATGACAGTCACATTAATGAAAGCAACTTAGTTATTTTATTTCTAATATCTAACATTGGATATTGTAATTCCAACTAAGGTTGGCTGGGACACAAGTATTATGAACATTACATGTTATTACCTTGTAGATGATGGGTCATTGAATGTTGGTGGTAATTTGTATTATTGTTACGCTAGTGATTAGAATGACATAATTGTTAATGTATGGTCAGAATTGTTCTTATGGAGAAGAAAATGATGGAATTTAATGGTTGATTTTTGTAGGGTACAAAGGTATGTTTGGTGAGTTATATTGGTATTGGGAACAAATAGACTTGAGGCCTAAAATATTGTAATAAGATTCAAATTGACCTTGAATAGGTGAATGTAATGATGTTGTAAACATGATAATTTAGTGACTGTATTTGAAGATGCCTTGACAATAATATTGGGTGAACTTGAAGTTCCTAATGTTATATAGATGAAATTATACAAGTTTATGGGTTTGGTGATGCCTCTTGGGTGGGTGGTGCACATTCACTTTGGAAAATGGATTTTTTTTTAATTTTCACTTTGATTGGGAGATGTAGCATAGTGAACCACCTATCCTTTAAAGAAGATTTGAGCAGTTCTCGTGATGGATGGTAAGAGATCCACTAGGTTTTGTAAAAAATATCTTAAAACCCTCAGTAACATACTTGTTTGCAAGGGTTTGTTAATATATTGCATTATAACTATTGAAAAATCATGATCTTGTGGAATTTGGAAGTAGAGTCAAGGGAAATTAATTTGAAATTAGTTTCATGTTGAGTGGTTTTGTATCTTGTGGGATATTTGATGCCTTAGCGAGCATAACTAGTAATTTTCTAGGTTTGACTGGGCAACTTGTAATTTTTGAGATCTATTAATCTTTATAAGATTGAAATTGACACTTAATGGTTAGATGATAACAAATAAGTGTGTCTAGACCCTATGTAGATGTGGATGGTGGATTAATGAATATTTTTAAGGTCTGATTGGAATTATTTTGGAAAACATAGTTAATTGTCTTACAGTCCTATA
Organism: Thuja plicata; assembly: GCA_018584345.1. Classification (NCBI taxonomy): domain Eukaryota; kingdom Viridiplantae; phylum Streptophyta; class Pinopsida; order Cupressales; family Cupressaceae; genus Thuja; species Thuja plicata. The sequence goes on from MU228487.1 coordinate 459,673, forward strand.
ATAATCACCATTTGTTTTGATCGAACCTTCATATAAGGTTGATAGAAATATGATGAATAGATGACACTGAGGAACCAGAAATAAAAATTTGATCTCTCATTCATCCTTTTGGATTAGATAGATGGTTTTCCTAATAGGACAGTGACTAACAACATTAAAGAGTCATTAGAAGTAATTCTTGAATTCCAAGAGTGTGATTGATGGTAAATTTAATGATGTTGTCAAGACTAATGTTTGTGTGTTGATAGAATAGGAAATGGAGGAGTCGTTAAGATATGGTATAAGGGTATGAAGGTAAAAACTTGTTGAACAATTTTTTATTCTTGGATTAGAAAAGAGTTGTGTATGTGAACTTGAATAATTAAATAGGGTGATGTTGTAAGTTTATGATTGAGCACTTGTGATATCATAATGAAGAGGATGTCTTGAGACTTTGGGGAATGATAATCCTATGATGATAGGATGTTAGTGATATTGATGCAGAGCATCATGGAACAACCATCAAGAACCCCAAATCAACCATGAAGTTCAGTCTTCAACACAATATATTCAATATGTTAGAGGCATAATCAGGTCACAATCATCATTCTAGGTTCACATATATATCTTATCAAGACACCAAAATCCTACCAATCCTCATACATTACTATTTACAAGGCATTACAAAAACATTCCATCATATCTCAGTATATTGCTCCTAAGGAACACATTACTCTGATTCTTACACTCTTACCCTTGAATTCCAACATCAAGGCTTATTAGGCCTTGTGGTCACAGTCCATCCATAATCCTAATTCCTACAACTAACTTCATTAATCAATAGACTTTAAGGGTTATACCTTTCTCAATTCATTTCACTTCTTTTCCAATGTCCTAGTATGTTGATCAGTCCATGCCAAAGCCTTTAAGCTGGTCATCCACAATCAGTGGTCCTATCATCATCATTCCAAATTTTAAAAAAAAATCCATTAACATGATCTTTCAACATTAAAATATGTCCTTTATCTCAAGGTCATATCACTTTAGATTGTTGTCCTTACTGTCACTATCTAAATGCAGAATCACAGTCTTTAAGTCTAATCATAGACATAAATAAATCTTCAAAACCTATTATTCATGCTCACTTTATCAGATCAATGAGTCCATAGTATAACAAATTCATTCCCCTTATAACACACTTTTTTTGGATACGCAAACAACAAAGGATGCATTGACTGTGACTGTTCTTACTTTTCTAAGCTTGGTTATAACATATTAAAGAATGTCCATTTTGTTAATATATCTATTCTATCATGTATGTATGGGGGTATACACATAGTTCCTTATCCTTTTACATCCTTCATATGCCATTAGAAATCATTATATTTTGAATATAAATTCATTAAATATAATTTAATATCAAAATAGAGATTCCTCTATGTTTTGTCTGCTAGGGCATCACTTTTCTTACACATAACTTAACCATTAGATGCGAGACCAAATTCCTTTGAAAGCACTGTGAATCTACTTTAAAATGATCCAAGGATTAGATTTTTCCACCAAGTACAAACAAAAATATAAGAAAACCCTTGCAACAGACTCATTAACAGAGGCTTTTAAATATTTTTATGAAATTCCATTATATCTAGGGAACCATGCAACAAAGGGCACGTGGATTCAATCAGTGGAATGTCTAATTTTTGTCTTAGACTAGACCTAATTGCAGGAAGTCGGGCTATTTAGGTATTTTGACCAATGCATGTCATTGGTAAGAGGGATGTTAGTCTAAGAATGTGTAAAGGAGTGTTTTAAAAGTATCTAAGTGATTTGTGAATAAGGAGCACTTCATTTGTGTTTAAGTTGTGACTATCTCTGCAAAATGGGATAGACTGTCATAGTTGATAAAGTTGAGGATTAGATGTTTGATAGTTGGACAGTGTTATACCTAAGGGTTTCTTAGGGAATTATTTGCATTACGATAAGAGTCTTTAGAAGGGGGAAAGATTTGGAATAACAAGGTCAAGGGCAGGGCCAAAATAAGGATCTATGGGAAGATATAGTGTAAGGGTTTTGTTGAGAGATTGTGAAATGGGACAGTCACAATAGATGTCTATATGTTGATAGAATTGATGGGCATTGTGGAAGCTTAATTTGTGAGTGGAGAATGTCATTTGAAAAATCAATGAGTTGATGGAACCTATAAGAAGTTGAGTAGATGCATAAAGTATTGGTGAGAAGTTATGAAGAACAATAAAATCAGTAAAAATATGATTAGAGTTTGGTGAGCCAATGGGTAGGTATTGGTTGCTTTGGAGAAGAGTGTTGTGAGTTTTAGTGTGTTCTAAAGTTCTAATGCTTGATAACTAAGAAATGTGCATCATTAGAAGAAACAAATAAGTTATTATTGATGATATGAGAAGTTGTGTCTGTTACAAAGAAGTGGGGATTTGTCTTGGAAGACATTGTTTTGTTGAATGCAAATGAAGGAAACATCATATTTTTAGTGTGATTTTGGAAGGGGCCATGATTCTCTTTGCACTCTTTCCCTTGTTGGGATTAATGGGAAGTAGTACTGAGAGGGGAGGGGTGAATCAGTACCTCTAAAACTTTTAACACTTTTCACCTTTCATCATTAGTAAACAATCTTTATTGTATTACCGACCATATCTGATGTTATTTCTTATGTATATAATATTAATTCATAATATTTAGTTGTTTGTAACTGTAACATATAAAATAGAGATGAGATGTGTGTGTTGATGTTACCAAAATGTAAAGTGGTGGAAAAGGGTAAGGGGATTTGTTTATTAATTGTTGTTTGATTTGCTTAAAGTGTGTTAAATCCCTTAACCCTACTTTACATTTAATTTGAATTGTATTGATTGTCTATTAAAATTGTGATTAGGGAGAAGATAAGATACTCCTTTTCTATCCTCAAATGCAGAAATGGAAGATCCAAGTTGATCAACCCAAAAGAAGGGTTAACGCACAAATGAATCAACTATTCAGAAAGAGAACAAAGAAGGGGATCTTAAATTTTGTTAATTGATTAAATGAATATGTTTAATTACAATAATTAAAAGGGATAGGAAGAAGAACCAACCTTACAAAATTGTAGATCAAAGAATGTTGTTTTCTGAGGTCTGTAGACTATTTCTAGAAAAGCTGATAGATGATCTCAAACTGAAACGCAGAGATGAACAAAACCCAGAAATCCTTTTCCATTCTGATGTCATCTTATGAAAAAGGTTGACCTTGACCCACAAATGTCAACCCTGACCCAATAATGTCGACCCTGACCTGCACAGGTCTAACAGAGAATTTGTTCGCGCCGTCTGAAAGAAATTCGAAAAGGGTATCCAGATCTATGTCCAAATCCACAGTCCCAAACATGTATCTACAAGAAAAGGAGGATTGTTTGTTGTGGGGGAGGGGTTTTCCTTGGTCAAACCCTAGTTTTGGAATTAACATCAAATATATGTAATTGAAATTGCAGAAATAAACAAAGTAAATACACGAATTCACCTTGCTTGTAAAAGTCCTTGTGGTAGATTCAAATCCGTGGATCCACAAGTATGCTTCAAAATGTGGAATGTAGAAAGGTAGGATTTCTTCAATCTCTTTCTTTTAAATCTCCAACACCAAGTCTTGAATGGGTTCTTGAATTTGGAATAGGCTTAGAAGAAGGTGGATGGAGAGATCACCAAAAGGGCACTATGTGGCTTGAATCCTTCAATGGCCTCCCATGGATCTCTTTGAATGCTTGAAGGATTGATGGTGGTTGAATCCTTTCTTCAAATATTTCTTGATTTCTTTCCTAAATCTTCACTTGATGATGTTTCTCAATTTCTCAAGGATGCATAGGCTTCAATAGAGGACTTAGAGAAAATGAGGGGAGAAAGGCTCCCTTTTATATGAAATTAGGGCACAATTTTCTAAGGAGGTTGACATAGGATAATTAAATTTCAATTAGACCCATGCCCCTAGAAGAGGACCTATATTAAATATAATTTAGGAATCGATGCTTCAAAACCTGAAACAACCGACTTGGAAGCGGGAAAACACTTTTTGCAAAGACCGACATCTGGAAATTGTGAGACCCCAGGATCTAAACCCTGGGTCAAGGTCAAGGTTGACCTTGACCTAGGTCAAGGTCAAGATCAACCTTGACCTAGGTCAGGGTTGAGGTCAACCTAGACCTAAAAGGTCGATCCTGACCTTGAAGCCCAGAATCACCAGTCTGCAGTTCAAAATGCAAAAATCAGGCTAAAAAGGAGTGGAAAGAAGGACAGAACAGGGGGAAGCCATGTCAAGATTAGGAACCCATTCTAGGTGCTTCATATGACCCCAAACCACTTACCCAAAAGGATAAACAAGTCTACAATGGAAGTGCTTCCATTTTCTGACTATACATTTAGCCCCCACTTTAGCAAGAGTATGAGCTCAACACAAACTCTTGGTAAAGGAGAACATAAAGTGTTAGTAATAACTAAGAGGGGGGGGTGAATCAGTGGCCTCAAATTAATCCAATTTAAACTTTAATCCACCAATCAATACTTCTCTGATTATTAAGTCCCAACAAGATGCATGCCTTTGAAATATTTGAAGCAAATAACTATCTGTCGGTTTACCTTGTCTGTTCTGTTTCTCCTTGATAACCGATAAGCAGTAAACTGTATTTACCAATACTCAATAAATATGTAGATTATACCAGTCAATCCATAAATGCATATGTAGAATGTAAAATAGCAAATTAATAAATCATGCACATATAACACAAGGATTTTAACATGGAAACCATGTTAAGGGAAAAACCACTGGGACCGGTACCCCAAATTTTCACTCTTTTGAAGTGAGCCCTATTAAGAGCCAACCTTGTTAAAGGTTACAAACACACTGTTAAGTGTGACCTTGTTAGAGGATTTTCAATACATAGATTGTCACTAAGTATCTGGCATCTATGCTACCATCCTTGAATCAGTCTCATGACTATCAATAGGCTTTATGCAAATCTTACTACCATCCTTGAATCAGCCTCCATCTTAGACTGTCAATAGGCTTTAGGTAAGACCGGTGCTACTATCATGAGTCAACCTTCTAGTAATCTATTAGGATATACCTCAATTACAAAATACTATTAAGTCCTACTCTGTTAAGAGACTTAATGCTTCAATGGTTAAACTGAAACAAAATGACCTGTTTCTAATGCAACTTAATTGCAGATTTTCAGATCTATTTACTTACAATATCTTTCTGATCAATGTATCAATACAATTCCTTTGTACTCAACTCTTTCTTCTCTGTGATGTTGTGCTTCTCTGTCCATCGATGTCTGTAGAATTCTTTAGCTCTCCCTCAGCTTGATTGATCAGGACTGCATGAAGTTAATCCTTCATCAGTTTCTCTTCAGCATCTTCTATCAGTTCACTCCCCTGTGTATATGATTGCTTATTGACCACACTCTGGAATGAAATATGCTTGTCTCTTAAATAGACATGATTTCCTTAGTTCTAGGTTCTTGATTCTTGATTCTTGATTCTTGGCGTGAAAAATAATCTAGCCAATTTGATTTATGGCTTTAACTCTTGATTTATCTCGTAGTTATCTTCTTGCCAACTATACAAATCACTTTACTGAACTGAGTTTGAATAAAACAAATAAAACAACTAGTTAAGTCTATCCTTTAGCTCTGCCAGCTAGATATTTTGTCATTTTCTGATCTCTCTATTCTGTCGGTCAAATCTGTAGTTTGTCATCGGTGACAACTGCCAGTTTCATCGGTGTCACTTCAGTTAGCTTTGGGATCTCCGTCTGTCGGGCATCATTGTATCTTGTTCATCGGGAAACACTATTTTTAGCTCATTGGGCATCACATGATTCTACTTCGTCGGGCAATACTGTCTTCTGCTCGTCAGGCATCACTATGACTTTTATCTCTGTCTTTACCGATGGTGTGCACTCCACCAGTGTAGTCTGTCACTTAGTGAATACTTGACTTTTATGCATTGCTGAAAGCATAACCTATATTCCATTGGTTCTCTGAAGTCTTTGGCATGACCATACAGATGATATCAAGTTGACATCAATGAAAATACAAACCATTAATTGATTTAATGTCTTGCATCATCTTCAACTTAATATAGTCAACCATTTAATCAGTTACATGTCATCAATCTCTCCCTTTGGCATTGACGGCAACATACTATATTATCACACTATACTATTGCTAATACAATATGAAATACAATTGTTTGAGATTCATCAAATTACCAAATAGTATGTTTTGATAACCAATAAAATGTCTGACCATCGGTAAGCTCTTTGTAAGCTTAGATTTGATTCTTGTAGTTTTCTTTTATTTCTTCTTCTGATGTGTTGTGACCTCTGTTGGTGTCAATTTTCTCTTTGACTGTTCTGCATCTTTGATGTCACTGGCTTGTATTTGCAACTTTTATACAAGAACTCTCCCTTTGGATATGATCTCTCCCTATTTGGAGTAATTTGATAATGAAAAGTTTTTCTGATGATAATATAAAAACATTCTCTCCCTTTGACAATAATGCCAAATAAATATTTTACAAATATCTGACATTCTGTCAACTAATTCCTTCTTTCCATAATATATTCCTTGAATTTCCCTTATCCATTATCAATATAACAATCTGCTCTAGTTCTTGGTTCTGATATATATCTTGTTGTATATAGATGTAGCTTTGAGGTTCAACTTTTGCTGGCATTAATCATGATTGATATTCTGATAATATATGGTTGATGCAACCTTCAGTCCTTTTACTGACTATTAGACATGGGTTTTACCCCTAGTCTTTTCCTCAGGTACTCAAATGTATCCTTTGACAGTGGCTTGGTGAAGATATCAGCCAATTGTTCTTTTGACTGCACATATTCAAGTATTACTTCTTTTTCTTGTACTTGTTCTCTCAAATAATGATACTTGATGGAAATGTGTTTATTCTTCGCATGCATGATTGGATTCTTGGAAATATTTATTGCACTGGTGTTATCACAATAAATAATCATTGGTTCTTTGATCTTCATAGGCATCCCTTCCAGCAATTGTTTTATCCATGCAATGTTTGAGCAGTTTGCAGCAGCAGTAACATATTATGCTTCTGTAGTGGACTGAGAGATGCATCCTTGCTTCTTGCTAATCCATGTGACAAGTCTATCACCCATAAAGAATGCTCCTCCAGTTGTGCTCTTCCGGTCATCAAGATTTCCAGCCCATTCAGCGTCGGTAAACACTTTTAGTTCAAATTTGCCTTCTCTTCTATACCATAAGCCAAATTCCTCAATATTCTTCAGATATCTTAGAATTCTTTTCATAGCAGTTATATGTGATTCCCTGGGGTTAGCAAAAAATCTAGCAACAATTCCTACTGCATGTGCAATATCTGGTCTAGTGTGTACAACATACATGAGTTTTCCTATCATGGATCTGTATAGAGTCTGATTTACCTCTGTTTTTTTGTCTTCCTTTGTTAATTTGCATCCAGTAGCCATCGGTGTTCCAACAGGTTTGGAATCTTCCATCTTAAATATTTTTAGAACTTCTTTGATGTATTTGGACTGAGTGATGAAAATACCTTCACTTTGTTGAATGATCTACAGACCAAGAAAGAACTTGATCTCTCCAAACATAGACATCTCAAATTCCTTCCTCATCTTATTAGCAAATTATTTGCATAGCATATCATTCCCTCCAAATATGATGTCATCAACAAATATTTTAGAAATCAAAGTGTTAGCATTAGTATCTTCTTTTAAATAGAGATTACTATTTTCACTAGTCCTTATGAATCCAATACTTATTAGATAGGAATGAAGTCATTCATACCAGGCTCTGGGAGCTTGTTTTAATCCATACAAGGCTTTGTGAAGTCTACATACCATGTTCCTCTTGTCTGGATCCACAAACCCTTCTGGTTGTTCAATGTATACCTCTTCTTCAAGTATTCCATTTAGGAATACTGACTTGACGTCCATTTGATATACTTTGAATCCTTTGTATGCAGCATAGGCAAGTAGAATTCTTACTCCTAGCCTAGCAACAGGTGCAAAGGTTTCTCCATAGACTATGCCTTCTTCTTGTGCATACCCCTTGCATACTAGTCTTGCTTTGTTCCTTGTGACTTCTCCATTCTTGTTTAGTTTTTTCCTGAATATCCATTTTGTACCGATGACATTCTTTTCATCTAGTCTTGGCACAAGTGACCATGTCTTATTCTTCTCTATCTATTCAATCTCATCATTCATAGCACTTATCCATTCTTCATTTTCTAGTGCAGCATTGACAAACTTTGGTTCAAACTCACAAATTAAGCAATTTGAGTTTAAAGACTTACTTCTTGTTCTTGTACCAGCTGTCTTATCTCCTATGATCTAGTCCTCTAGATGATTCCTTCTTACATATCTTGCAAGTATAGGTACAGCCTTTTGCATATCAGCTTGATCTTCATTACCTTGCACATTATCTTGATCATTATCCTGACCGTTGGTATCAGCATTCTGACCATCATTTGCAACATTCTGTTGATCTATATTTATACACTGTTGCTCGGGTAGAGTTGTGGGTTCTTCACAGTATACAAATTTGTTGTAGTCTTCTGGTTCTTTTGTTCTTTCCAGCTCATTCTTCTCTACAAACTCATCAATCTTTACATTTTCACTTTCAACTATTTTTTTAGAAGCCTTGATTAGACATTTGAAAGCTTTGCTTTTGGTAGAATACCCTATAAAAATACCTTCATCACTTTTGGTGTCAAGCTTTCCATTTCTTTGATCTTTTAAGACATAACATTGACTGCCAAAAATTTTGAAGTAACTGACATTGGGTGTTTTACCATACCATAGCTCATAAGGAGTCTTCTTTGAGTCCTTTCTTAATTGTACTATGTTAAGTGTGTAGATAGTACTGCTAATAGCTTCCCTCCAGAAGATCTGAGTGATGTCCTTCTCTATCATCAGTGTTCTTGCACAATCAACTATTGATATGTTCCTTCTCTCAGCAATCCCATTTTGTTGTGGTGTTCTTGGTGCAGA
>MU228487.1:476493-490074 GCA_018584345.1 Thuja plicata
AACCGGGATACTATAAGTAGGACTAGATGTGGTAAAGCTCATACACCAATACAATGCAAATGAACTAACACAAAATTTTGATCTATTGAATTTAAATGCAATTTGAAAGAACATGCAAGATCTAACACAAATAATGTAAATCTAACACCAAAAATAAAGATTTGTCTATCGCGGGTTCACCAAAATGTAACAGAAATAAAATAGAGATGAGATGTGTGTGTTGATGTTACCAAAATGTAAAGTGGTGGAAAAGGGTAAGGAGATTTGTTTATTAATTGTTGTTTGATTTGCTTAAAGTGTGTTAAATCCCTTAACCCTACTTTACATTTAATTTGAATTGTATTGATTGTGTATTGCAATTGTGATTAGGGAGAAGATAAGATACTCCTTTTCTATCCTCAAATGCACAAATGGAAGATCCAAGTTGATCAACCCAAAAGAAGGGTTAATGCACAAATGAATTAACTATTCAGAAAGAGAACAAAGAAGGGGATATTAAATTTTGTTAATTGATTAAATGAATATGTTTAATTATAGTAATTGAAAAGGATAGGAAGAAGAACCAACCTTACAAAATTAGAGATCAAAGAATGTTGTTTTCTGAGGTCTGTAGACTATTTCTAGAAAAACTAACAAATGATCCCGAACTAGAACGCAGAGACAAACAAAACCCAGAAATTTTTTTCCATTCTGATGTCATCTTATGAAAAAGGTTGACCTTGACCCACAAATTTCAACCCTAACCCAATAATGTCGACCCTAACCTGCACAAGTCTGACAGAGAATCTGTTCGCGCCGTCCGAAAGAAAGCCGAAAAGGGTATCCAGATCTGTGTCCAAATCTGCAGTCCCAAACCTATATCTGCAAGAAAAAGAGGATTGTTTTTTTTAGGGGAGGGGTTTGCCTTGGTCAAAACCTAGTTTTGGAATTAACCTCAAATATATGTAATTGAAATTGCATAAATAAACAAAGTAAATACACGAATTCACCTTAATTGTAAAAGTCCTTGTGGCGGATTCAAATCTGTGGATCCACAAGTATGCTTCAAAATGTGGAATGTAGAAAGGTAGGATGTCTTCAATCTCTTTCTTGTAAATCTCCAACACCAAGTCTTGAATGGGTTCTTGAATTTGGAATAGGCTTAGAAGAAGGTGGATGGAGAGATCACCAAAAGGGCACTATGTGCTTGAATCCTTCAATGGCCTCCCATGGATCTCTTTAAATGCTTGAAGGCTTGATGGTGAATGAATATTTGCTTCAAATCTTTCTTTATTTCTTTCTTGAATCTTCACTTGATGATGTTTCTCAATTGCTCAAGGATACATAGGCTTCAATAGAGGACTTAGAGAAAATGAGGGGAGAAAGGCTCCCTTTTATATGAAATTAGGGCACAATCTTCTAAGGAGGATGAAATAGGATAATTAAATTCCAATTAGACCCATGCCCCTAGAAGAGGACCTATATTAAATATAATTTAGGAATCGACACTTCGGAACCCGAAACAGCCGACCCGAAAGCGGGAAAACACTTTTTGCAAAGACCGACATCCAAAAACTATGAGACCCTGGGATCTGAACCCTGGGTCAAGGTCAAGGTCAACCTTGACCTAGGTCAGGGTCAAGGTCAACCTTGACCTAGGTCATGGTCAAGGTCAACCTATACCTAAAAGGTCAACCCTAACCTTGAAGCTCAGAATCACCAGTCTGTAATTCAGAATGCAGAAATCAAGCTAAAAAAGAGTGGAAAGAAGGACAGAACAGGGGGAAGCCATGTCAAGATTAGGAACCCATTCTAGGTGCTTGATATGACCCCAAACCACTTACTTGGAAGGCTAAACAATTCTAAAATGGAAGTGCTTCCATTTTCTGACTATACAACAACATTCATAGAAACATTCATGAAAATAATAGACACATAACAAAAAACCGCGGTGGGGATGGCACCCACAAAACTTTACTATCTGTAGAATGGAAGGGAGTTGGTAAAGGATTGCAATTGATCAATTTTAATGATCTTCCCTATTAGGAGTATTAAAGTGGAGACCTGTTAAGATCTACTATGTTAAGAGATTTTAGCAACACTAATGAAGTGTGCACTCGGTTAAGAGATTTACAATAGGACTGTAAAGTCCACCTTTCTTGAAATGATTTCTTAAGTGTACTACACTTATTAGAATGAGTACAATATGTTTGACCTAACTATATGCAATCTATAATTTCTGATCACATATCTATTAAAGCTCTCATAATATGAATATCACCTATAGTGATTGATTAATACATTGTCCTGCTCGTCGATAGCCTATGTTCTGTTCTTGAAACTGAATTGATCCTTTTCTGTCCTTCTACATGAATTCTCTTGTTTGATCCTTATATTCTCTCAGTGGCTACAATCATCATCAAACAACATGTTCACAATAGATTGAGCATCTATTTATACAAGTATTTGACCTATTCTAGAATCACGCATTACAATGTTAACTCTTGATCCAAGGCATACAACTTGACCTTGATCCTTTAGTTTGCATGTTTTAAAATAGTTAAACTATTTAAAATAATAATAATTACATTGTTTTCTCTGCACATAATGGATTTAAAACAAATCAAGAAGCTAAATATAAAACTTCAGTGATTTATCTTACGTGGAAAGTCATATCCACTTTTTGTGGGATGTAACTGAATTTATGTTCTTGATTGTCGGGTTGAACTGAAAGTCTATCAGTGTTCATTCATTGAACTAATCATCAAGTTCCATTCATCTGTTAGGTTCCTCTCTTTTATGTTTCATTGGGTTGCACTGTTGGTTAACCGTCGGGTTCCTTTGTCCTTTTATTTATCGGGTAACACTGAATAGTGTTTGTCGGGATGCTTTGTACTTGGCAGTATCAAGTAACCTTGGTGTCGGGTAGAGTTGTGCCCTATCTTTTGGTGTAGTGTAAAATGATGGTGTAGATCATGTTTTTCCTTGTATATACTAATGGCAAAATATAATGCCTTCAATCTCCCCCTTTGACATTAGTATCAAAAACGGATATGTGCATAATACTAAAGTATTTAGTATGTACACCATGTATATATCCTTATCATTATATGACTCCCCTAACTGTATGCATTGGTATAGTATAAGTATATGTACATGTATACTTGCCTTTGTACTATACATTCCCTATTTTTTGCTCTTTCAAATAACTGACTGTACAAATCATTTCATCCTTCATTTCCCCTTTTACTGTTGACTGTACATATCATTTCCCCCTTTATTTGATACTCATGACAAAAATGTACAACTTATAAGTTGTCAAAAATGTGAAAAAAATGTGTAACTTACAATGTGTCAAGAATGTGTGAGTGGGTTGTCTTGATATCTTCGAGCAATTTCTCCCATTTTTCTTTCAGGAGTTCTAGTGCCATGTGATCTAGCTCTATTCATGCATGCATATCATAAATTTTGTCTAGGACAGACATTTCTGGGGTAGAAATTAGTGCTCTTGCCTCTGTCATATGTTGTTGCATTAGTGAGAGTGTCGGTAAGAGTTGTGCTTGAAGCTCATTTACCTCATCTCTAAACTTTGTCTCTGCAATCTCAATGTCTTGTCTCAACTTTCGATCTTTCTTGAGCTTCTCATTGTGAAATTGTATTGCCTCTTCACTGTTCATGAGTCTTTGTGCACTTGTCTGAAGAATCTATTTGTGCTATCTTGTCGGTATACTCCTTGGTGAGTTGATTGAGTGTGCATAGCTTTTGTATCAAGGTTATAGCTTCTGAGACTATTGGATCTATTGTGCTAACTAGTTCAGATAGCTTTACCTTTTGCAATGCCACTTCTTGGCTTATCTTCTTAGCTAACTTGAACTCATATTTCTGTTCAAGTCTATCTTCCATGGCCTTCTCAGCATCTATGTTTTGAGATGTGATTGCATCTATGAGAACCACTAATTGATCAATCATTGGGGCTGTTTGATCAACATCTACATCAGGTACAATTTGTTGAAGTATTCATCATGCTACTTCAAGTACCTTTGCCTCTTTGGTGCCTTTTCTCAACTTGACTTGCATTGCTTTTCTTTCACAAAGTCTTGCATACTTTGTCAATTTAGTTGGATCCAATGTCCTAGGATCACAAACTGGAATCTCAATGATTTCATCTAGGGCAACTGGATTCTTATGCTTGCTTTTCTTCTTCCTTGGGATTTGAGTGGATTTAGATGTATGAACTACCATTTCTAGTTCAGTTGTCTTTTTTGATGCACTCGGTGAAGGTTGTGTTGATGATGCTTCTTGTGTTTTCTTCTCGAGGTTTAGCTATTGGTTTGGTGAAGATGTCTCTCCATCAACCTTGGGAGTCTCTGCATATTTCTCTTCTAATTTCTTCTCCTACTCATCTATCTTGGCTTCTTCAGCTTTTTCTTTCTGCTTGTCCTCTTCTTCTTTTTGTGCTTCCTCTTTACTTTGATTAGTAGATTTGTCTTTTTGATCATCAGTTGCAGCTTGTTTTGCAGTTGTATCCTTTGTTTCATCGGTTTTGTCCTTTGACTCTGCATCACCCTTTTCCTTGGGTATGCTTGTATCTACTGCATTAGATTCTGCATTACCTTCTAGCAGATTTATGGCCTTTATTAGCACTGGCATATTATCCTAAGTGCTCACCTGTGTTGCGTCTTGATTTATGTCCTACTCATTGGTTTAATCATGTTGAGTAGTGACATCTTCATCCTTTTGTATTAGATCAACAGGGTCTAGACCTATGATGTCAATTATTGATGTGTCTGGCCATATTTCATCAGCAACATCTATGTTTTTATTTGCTTGGGTCTCCAATTCTTGTTTCTTGATCTGATCCTTAAGTGATATGAATATAACATCATCGTCCTCTTATGGATCCTTATCAAATTCATACTGAGTGATGTCTTGAATGTCAAGATCATCCATGACTTGGTCTAATTCAATTGTCTCACCATTATCTACATTATCCAAAGCAATGTGCTTAGGACTTTCCTTATCTTTCTCCTCCTCTATATGAGGTGTGTTGGTGAGAAGTAATTGATTCTCACGACTTGTTGACTTTGCAGGCAGATCAAAGAGTTGTCTCCATTTGGTCTCGGGCATGCTATCCAACTCTATAAACTTATCTTCTAGCACTTTGTGAGATCTAATCTTAGCTACAAATTTGCTTGAGTGCTTCTTCATTATTTCTTTTATTTCTTCCATCTTTGATTCGGGAGGCATAAGTGTGACAAGTACTCTCTCCCTTGCTTCTTTTTCAGTGTGTAGAGCATATGACCATTGTTGTGAGATTTTGTTACCCTGATCTTTGGGTATTTGGCCTATGAATTCTACTGGTACATATTTGAACTTGACCATTGCCCTAATTATGGCATCTTGTATCTTGTTTTTGTCTTCTGGTTCAAGTTTATCCCATTGTCTGATTTTTCTATCTTTCATTGTACCAGTAGTAGCAATTGACTCACCAATTTCATCAATTGTTCTAGTAATAAAAAATTTATTACATCAGGCTCATCCTCTTTGGAATCCTCAATTTTAGCTTTAGTCCTGACCATTCTTTTCCTCCTCTTGGTGGGTGTATGTTTCTCTTTTTGCTGCTTTGTTTGCTTTGTTGCCTGCTTCCTCTTATAGGTCCTCACTTGACCTTTCTTCAGAGGTGTAGTATCTTTTTTTGTTTGGCTCCTTGTTCTTTGTTTCTTTGTAGGAGGTGGAGGTGTATCATATTTAGTGGCCTCATAATCTAATTTTTTCTCATCTTTCCCTTCACCGATGGTACCCTGTTCATCGGTTTCCTCTATTTGTTCCTCCTTATTTACCGATAGAATATTTTCAAGATTCTTTACCATCTTATTCTTCTTGCTGACAGTATTCTTGATTACTAGGCCTATTTTTATCTTTGACTTGGCCTCTTCATAAGTGCCAAACCTTGGTTGTTTGTTGTCAAGGGGCTCATTTATCAATGCATCACTTGCATTGGTTGCTTGATCTATGTTGATCTCATAGTCAAGAGGTGCTAACCAAGCTGTGTTTGGTACAACCAATTTTATGTGTGTAAAATTTGTATCCACCATAAAACATATCTCATCCCTATGTTTTTCAATTAGTTTCTCCGGGATCCTCACTCTTTCCATCATCTTTTCCTTGAATTCAAGGAAGCATGCAGTCATAACTAAATCAAAATTGTCTCATAGTGACTTAATAAGTTCACTAATTTGCAGTGTGACTGGCTTTGTAGTATTCCATTTCACTTTTCCTATTGAAGGAAAATATTCTTGAAAGTAGAAGAATATACACATGATAAGTGAACCAAACTTACATGTGTTTTTCTTTGTAGACCTGATTATTGTCATGTTCTCATCAAGTTGATTTAACAGGATCTCACATAGATCCATCTGTATTCCCTTTGTCACTATCTTGTAAGATGTGCTTACTATTGTAGATACAATGTTGTTAAGCCTGCTTTCTTGGAAGATCTTGTAACCAATTACACATGCACTAAACCTCAATTCCTCATCAATGATGGTGTTAACCTTAAGACCTTTGTTATCCCACACAGCTTTTGTGAGCTTTTCAACTTCTGGCCTGGAGGGATGCTTATGTGCCTTAGGCTTGTCAGTTATTGGATAACCAGTTATAGCATGAAGGACATCCTTAGTGATTTTTTTAGGTTGATCTAACCACAACTTTTGATCATGCATTCTTCTCAAAACTAACCTAATCCAATCAGTTTTGAAAACCCTCGAGAAATATAGGGCATTAGTTATCCCTTTAACCTCTAAGTGTTTGTGCTCTTCCTTCAGGTTCCCTTCTGCATCACACAGCTTCTGGTAAGCTTGGTCTATCTCCATATCACCTATTTCAGTGATCTTACAGTGAATGTAGGCCCTTACGTCCTCTATTAGCAAAACCCTAGGTGGAATCTTAGAAAATGCGTCGGATTCATCGGGTTGCGATGCAATCTCTGGGCATATCTTTTACTTTGGTTCCACACAGGTGTTGTTCTTTATCAACCTAACCACATTTTTCTTGTCATTATTAATCTTTATGGTTCTAGAGGTGGTTTCCATCGTATTTCAAATTTAGGGCTTTCTTGAAAATAATGACAGAGTTCTTTCAGTGCCCTCGGTGCTTACTTTGATTCGTAAAACTTGTGAATGATCTGTTTGTTGTGCACTGGATCAAGTCAAGGTCACTCTGCTATATGATCTCTTATCACTCTATTTTTTCTCTTCTTTTTCTCTTCAAATTGTGTGTGCAAAATGAAGTGCTCTTGTCGAGTATTTATAAACTTTTTCCCTAAGTCTGTCATAAATGCTCAATGACTCGTCAGGTCATGAAGACAAAGTTCATCGGGGAGACTCTCAAATAATATTGTCGGTGTTGAAATGATGCTTGGGATAGCTGTTAATATTTTTTCTTTCACCGACAGATATTGGTGTTCTATCATGACAACTTCATAACTTTGCTTCCTTACCGATGGGTATCGGGTTACATTAGCAACTTAGCCATTTTATGTGTTGACCAAAAATTCTCGATAAGTGTAGGCAGCTCATCGTTTATGTTCACCGATGATTTTCGGTATGTGTTTACCGATGGGGTTGTTTTCTCAGAATTGTAACAAGTAACATAATATGCATCTTTATTTATGCATATTTTGACTATATATCAATTGTATAATGGAACTGCTGCAAAATATGACTTGGTGTAGTGCAGTTCCATACTTACTTGTTCAGCTTAAGTGCGGGTGGTGATGTCATTGGATCCATTGGATGGGGTGTCACCAATTGCATTGTTTGGTCCAGCTTCATCATTACTTGAAGGTTTTCTCCACATTTTGTCTCTAGCCCTCCAGATATCTTCAATGGTGTATCCATTGGGATATATGCTTGTCTCTGTCATTTGGTCTTTGTAGTCCTTCTTGAGATGACCAACTTTATGAAAGTGTAAGCATGTCATTCTGGGGTTTGTCCAGCCTCTAGACCTTTTGGTCCATGCTCTCATGTAGTTTGCAGCAATGTGACCATATCTACCACATGTTGTAAAAAATTTCCATGTAGTGTAGTCCAATACATATTGATTACCAATTCTCTTTGGTTGATAGGGAGTTTCTTGACCTTTAGGCTTCCATGCTTGCCTTTTCTTTTTGCAGCATTCAAGACTTGTGTGCCCATTCATTTTGCATGTAGGACAGTATTTGTCCCTGTAGGTTTCCTTCTTTGGTTGATCCATCTTAGACATACATTCATATGGTTTATGTCCTTTCTTGTTACATTTATAACAGAATCCTATGAATAAAGGTGTAGATTTTGGAATACCTTTGATTTTACCTCTGCATACATTTGATGTGTGGCCTTGCTTTCTATAGTGATTGCATGTAAGCTTTCTTGGTCTTGGATTTCATAGACATTGTTTGGATTGGCTTTATTTGATGATTCTCCATTTTTAGTAAATCCTAGACCATTGTTGTTGTTGACTCTTTGTTGTCCTTCAAGAAAATCATCCATTCTTTTATTGCTTTCTTCAGCCTTTCTGATAATTTCATTATGTTGTTGCTGAACTTTGACCTCATGCTTTATTTTTTCATTCTCTTCTCTTAGTTCACTGATAGCTTGTACTCTTTCAATGAGTTCTATATTCATTCTATTTGCTTCTTGACTCTTAAGAATAATCTGGTTTGTAATTTCATGGTGATGCTCAGCATGTCTTTGAATTTCTAACTCCTTCTCTTGTAGCTTCTATGTAATCTTCCTCCTGTCATCAATAGCTAGTGTTCTTTCTGTTTCATCTTGTCTAGCAGAACTCATCACATCAATCATTCTTACCATCTGGGTCTCTTGACCGATTTGCAGCATCTTTATTTTCTATGTCAGATGTTGATTGATCTCCTTTAGATTTGTGATGTTCTCTTCTGATTTATTTGATGCATTACTTATATTTGATGTTAAAGACTCAAAGAAATCTGGAATCTCTTCTTCTTGATAATATTTTTCATTACTTTGAGTTCCCATACCTTTTCTCTCATCCAACATCTCTCTCATCTTGATTCTTGCTTCTTTATACTGTTCGTAGAACATCTGAATTTCAATCTTTTTATTCTCAATATTTTTATCAAGTTTGTACTTTTCCATTGTATGATCTTTTCTCTTAAGCCTTTAAGCTTTCCAAGAAGAGACTCGGCTCTGATACCAATTGTTGGGATTAATGGGAAGTAGTACTGAGAGGGGACGGGTGAAATAGTACCTCTAAAACTTTTAACACTTTTCACCTTTCATCATTAGTAAACAATCTTTATTGTATTACCAACCATATCTGATGTTATTTTTTATGTTCTTTCTTATGCATGTAATATTAATTCATAATATTTAGTTGTTTGCAACATTCAGAGAAACATTCATGAAAATAATAGACACATAACACAATATATGATATCGTAGAAAACTCTTGTTAGGAAGTAAAAACTACGGTGGGGATGGCACCCACAAAACTTCACTGTCTGTAGAATGGAAGCGAGCCGGTAAAGGCTTACAATTGATCACTTTTGATGATCTACTCTATTAGGATTATTAAAGTGGAGACTTGTTAAGATCTACTATGTTAAGAGCTTTTAGCAACACTAATGAAGTGTGCACTCGGTTAAGAGATTTACAATAGGACTGTTAAGTCCGCCTTTCTTGAAAGGATTTCTCAAGTGTACTACACTTGTTAGAATGAGTACAATATGTTTGACCTGACTATATGCAATCTATAATTGTTGATCATAGATCCATTAAATCTCTCATAATATGAATATCACCTATAGTGATTGATTAATACCTTTTCCTACTCGTTGGTAGCCTGTGTTCTATTCTTGAAACTGAATTGATCCTTTTCTGTCCTTCTGCATGAATTCTCTGGTCTAATCCTTAGATTCTCTCAGTGGCTACAATCATCATCGAACAACATGTTCACAATAGATTGAGCATCTATTTATACAAGTATTTGACCTATTCTAGAATCACGCATTACAATGTTAACTCTTGATCCAATGTATACAACTTGACCTTGATCCTTTAGTTTGCATGTTTTAAAATAGTTAAACTGATTAAAACAATAATAATTACATTTATTTCTCCGCACATAATGGATTTAAAACAAATCAAGAAGCTAAATATAAAACTTCAGTGATTTATCTAACGTGGAAAGTCAGATCCACTTTTTGCGGGATGTAACTAACTGTCAGTTCTTGATCATCGGGTTGAAATGAAAATCTATCGATTTTCCTTCATTGAATTGATCATCAGGTTCCCTTTATCTGTTAGGTTCCTCTTGTTAATAATAACTAAGAGGGGGGTGAATCAGTGGCCTCAAAAATTAATCCTTAAATCAACCTTTAAAACTTATAACCACAAATTATGTCTCTAATTATCTTATGTCCTACAAGATGAATGCCTTGAAATACTTATATCAATTTTCTACTTGTTGGATTGCTTTTTAAATCTCTCTTCTATATGATTATCGATAAGCAGACAACTATTTACCGAAATACAGTAAATATGCAGAGTATACTTATCAATCCAGAATTGTATATATGAAATGTAAAATAGTAAAGTAATGAAACATAAACACATAACACATGGATTTTTAACGTGGAAACCCTATTAGGGGAAAAACCACTGGGACCGGTACCCCAAATTTTCACTCTTCTGAAGTGAGCTTTGTTAGGAGCCAACCATGTTAAAGGTTACAAACACACTGTTAGGTGTGACCTTGTTAGAGGATTTAAAAGATAGTTTGTCACCTAGTATCTGGCATCTAATGATACCATCCTTGATCAAACACTCACTTGGCCTGTCTAGTCAATAGGTATCAGGCATATCCAATGCTACTTTCATTATAAAAAATTTTGATACTCCTTGGGATATATCTCAATTGTAAAATATTTTTAAGTCCTGCTCAATTAAGAGACTTGATGCTTCAATGGATAAATTGAAACATTAATGATTTGTTCATACATATAACTCAATTGCATATTTTCAGATCTATTGTAAGTGCATTACCTCTCTGATCAATATAATAAATTACATACCTTTGCTCCACATTGTTCTTCTCTGTGATGTTGTCTCACTATCCGTCGGTGTCTGCAGAATCTAGCTCTTTCTTTAGCTTGATTGATCAGGTCTGAATGAAGACTTTCTTCTCCTTTAGATTTTCTTTAGCATCTTTCCTCTTCTCTTTTTAACCCCACCCACCCCTTTGTAATGAATTGGGTTTGTCTCTTTATAGACATGTTTTTCCTTTTCTTGTGTTTCTTGATTCTTGGCATGATCCACAATTCTTGCCAATAGATTTAAAGCAAACT
The DNA here is from genome assembly GCA_018584345.1 of Thuja plicata. NCBI lineage: Eukaryota > Viridiplantae > Streptophyta > Pinopsida > Cupressales > Cupressaceae > Thuja > Thuja plicata. The sequence goes on from MU228487.1 coordinate 487,835, forward strand.
CCATTTTTATCTCAAAGAGATCTTCTTGCCAACTGGACAATTTAGCTTTAAATCAATTACTTATCTCTGACTTTATTTGGTTGAATAAAACAATGATAAGTATCCGTTAAGTATATTTATATCTTCTTGATAGCTAAGCATTTTGTCATTTCTAAACTCTCTGTTCTGTCGGTCAACACTTCAGTTAGTCATCGGTGATAACTGAATGTTCCATCGGTGTGACTTCAGTTCTCATCGAGATCTTCATCCTTGTCTTTTCAATCAAGCAACAATGAAATTCTTTCTGTCGGGTTACTCTGTATTTTTCTCATTCGGCAACAGTGTAAATCTGCTCGTCGGTAATGTTGTGCACTAGCTCGTTGGGTAACACTATGGCTCTGCTCTTTTACTCTGACCATCGGTGTGCACTTCATTGGTGTATACAGTCACTTTGTGAATACTTGACTTGTATACATTACTGATAGCATAGCCTTGATTCATCGGTTCTTTGAAATCTTTGGCAATATTTCCATGACCATACAGATTATATTAAGTTGACATCAATGACAATATAATACATTAACTGATTTAATGTCATGCATGATCATCAACTTAACATCTTCAAACATTCAATCAATTACATGTCATCAATCTCTCCCTTTGGCATTAATGGAAACATACTACATTATCATACTATACTATTACTAATACAATATGAAATATATAGTTTCATCAAGCTTTTCTAATGTAACTAATTACAAATGTCTGGCTTTCGATAAGCTCAAATAGCTTTGATTTGATTCTTGCAGCTTTCTTTGTATCTTTAATCCCTTTATTGGATAGATGTAGAATCTTTCTTTCTCTGATGTGATGTGTTCTCCTTCTTTGTTAAACTCTCTCCCTTTGACTATTCTTCTTTCTTGTGATGTCTCTTGTCAGCAATTCTTTCTCTTTGTGTGTACTCTCCCTTTCTTGTTACATCTTTCCCTTTGGATACATTGATGGATATGATCTCTTCCTGAGTTGATAATGGATATAATCTCTCCCTTTATCAGTATGATAATGAGATATCTCTCTCCCTTTGATAGAAATTCCAAACAAACATCTTTTCAAACAAATATTTGACAGTAGTGTCAAGCAGATCCTTTCTATCCATAATATATTCCTTGAATTTCCCATTCCATTGGTAATAACTCTGGTTCTTGGATTAGATAAATACCTTATTGTGTATAGATGTATCATTGAAGTCCACCTCTCTGCTTGCATCAATTTGAATGATATTCTAATAATATGTAGGTTGATGCAGCCTTCTAGTCATCTTAATGACTAGTAGACAAGGGTCTGACCCCTAGTCTCTCTCTCAAGTACTCAAATGCATCCTTGGGCAGTGGCTTGGTGAAGATATTGGCCAATTGTTCCTTTGATTACACATACTCAAGTATCACCTCCTTTATCTGAACTTGTTCTCTCAAATAATGATACTTGATGGCAATGTGCTTTTTTTTAGCATGCATGACTGGATTCTTGGAAATGTTTATTGCACTTGTATTATCACAATAGATAATTACTGGTTCAATAATTTTCATATGCATACCTTTCAGTAATTGTTTGGTCCATGCAATATTTGAGAAATTTTGCAGCAGCAGCAACATACTTTGCTTCTGCAGTAGACTGAGAGATGCATCCTTGCTTCTTCCTCATCCATGTGACAAGTATGTCACTCATAAAGAATGCTCCTCTAGTTGTGCTCTTCCAGTCATCAATATTTCCAGCCCAATCAGTATCAGTAAAGACCTTAAGCTCAAATTTTCCTTCTCTTCTATACCATAAGCCATATTCCTTAGTATTCTTCAGATATCTTAGAATTCTTTTCACAACAGTCATATGTGATTCTCTGGGATTAGCAGAAAATATTGCAACTATTCCAACTGCATGTGCAATATCTAGTCTAGTGTGTACAACATACATGAGTTTTCCAATCATTAATCTTTACAAAGTCTAATTTACCTCTAATGACTTGTCCTCCTTTCTCATCTTGCATCCAGTTGCCATCGGTGTTCCAACTAGTTTGGACTCTTCCATCTTGAATATTTTCAGTACTTCTTTGATGTAATTGGATTGTCCAATGAAAATGCCTTCATCTTGTTGCATGATCTGCAGACCAAGAAAGAACTTGATCTCTCCAAACATAGGCATCTCAAACTCTTTTCTCATTTCATTTGCAAATGATTTGCATAGCATATCATTGCCTCCAAATATGA
>MU228487.1:490124-509401 GCA_018584345.1 Thuja plicata
ATCAACAAATATCTCAGCAATCAAAATGTTAGCATCAGTATCTTCCTTCAAATAAAGATTACTATTTTCACTAGTCCTTACAAATCCAATACTTATAAGATATGAATGAAGTCTTTCATACCAGGCTTGGGGTGCTTGTTTCAATCCATACAAGTCTTTGTGTAGTCTACATACCATGTTCCTCTTGTCTGGATCAACAAACCCTTCTGGTTATTCAATGTACACCTCATCTTCATGTATTCTATTAAGGATTGTAGACTTGACATCCATTTGGTATACCTTAAAGCCTTTATATGCAGCATAAGCAAGTAATATTCTCACTCCTTCTAGCCTAGAAATGGGTGCAAAGGTCTCTCCATAATCTATCCCTTCTTCTTGTGTATACCCCCTGCATACTAGTCGTGCTTTATTTGTGGTGACTTCTCCATTCTCATTCAGTTTATTTCTGAATATCCATTTTGTACCGATGACATTCTTGTAATCTGGTCTCGGTACAAGTGTCCATGTCTTTTTTTTCTCTGTCTTCTCAATCTCCTCATTCATAGCACTTATCCATTCATCATCATATAGTGTAGCATTAACAGATTTGGGCTCATAATCACAAATAAGACATCTTGCATTTAGAGACTTACTTCTAGTTCTCATACCAGCCTTTTTATCTCCTATGATCTCGTTATGTGGATGATTCTTTGTGACATATCTTGCAAGTATAGGTTTAGCTCTTTGTCTATCAGCTTGATCATCATTTTGTTCTTCATTTTGTTCTCCATCACTTTGTGCATCATCTTGAGCAATATTTTGATCATCAATATTTGTAGCCTGATGCTCGAGTGTAACGATTTGTTGCTTGGGATCTCTACATTGTTGGTCAGGTAGAGTGTCAAGTTCCTCGTTATAAGAAAACCTATTGTAGTCCTTTGGTTCTTTATTGCTTTCCTTTTCATTCTTCTCTGCAAATTCATCTATATTTACATTTGCACTTTCAATGATTTTGTTAGAAGCCTTATTTAGACATTTATAAGCCTTGCTCTTGGTAGAGTACCTTAGAAAGATTCCTTCATCACTCTTGGAGTCAATTTTTCCATTTCTATCATCTTTTAAGATATAACATTGACTACCAAAATTTTTGAAATAACTCACATTGGGTGTGTATCCATACCAAAGTTCATAAGGTGTCTTCTTAGTGTCTTTCTTCAATTATACTCTATTTAATGTGTAAACAATAGTACTAACAGGTTCTCTCTAGAAGATTTGGGTGATTCCTTTCTCTATCATCAGTTTCCTTTCACAATAAACTATGGATATGTTCCTTCTTTTAGCAATTCCATTTTGTTATGGTGTTCTTGGTGCAGAGACATGTCTTTTGATTCCATGCTCATTACAAAAGTTACTGAATTCATATGAAATAAATTCACCTCCTCTATCTGATCTTAAACATTTTAATTCTTTACCACTTTTCTTCTCAACCATTTCCTTATACCATTTAAACATTTTAAATGCTTCTAATTTATCTTTTAGAAACATGATTGTCATCATTATAGAGTAATCGTCAACAAAGAGAATAAAATATCTATCTCCATAATAACTCTTTGTCCTCATAGGTCCACATAAATCAATATGGAATAATTATTGAATGGCATCAGATGTATGGGTGTAGCAATCAAACAAGTGGTGTTAGTATCATTTAGATAGAATAAGTTACCTTTTGTCTGCTCACAGGTACCAATCAGATTTCTTGATTTATTGAAGATCTTTGCCTTCTTATTTTCAAATGCTACTCTGTGACCTAAATTATTCAACTGAGAAAAGCTCAATACATTATAATTCAATCCATTTACCCAATAAGAATTTTCACATTTTATCTAGTTATTCAAAATTATGGTTCCTCTATCTTCAACTAGACAAGGTGTGTCATTACCCATTCTTACTGAACCACCTTTATAGTATTCAAAAGTCTCAAACTTTTGCTTTTCACCAATCATATGGTGAGTGCAGCCACTATCTATGATCCAGACATCATTTTTACTAACTTTAGATATGAGTGCAGTTTCTACATACCTTTCTTTATCGTCATCTAAATTATCTTTTACTGCCACAAACACCATCTCAATGTCTTCCTCATATTCAGTTTTAGTACCATCATCTTTGTGTTTTGCTAGGTAACTGGCCTTCTTTCCTATGTCCTTGTAGTCTTAGGTATCTCTTATTTTTTATTGTCAGTAGCTTCTGTAGTCACCTCTGTCAGTCTTCTTTTCAAATGATCTTTCATTACTTCTGTCATCTTTTCTTCTGTTAGGACATCTTGCAGCAAAGTGTCCAATCTCTTTACAATTAAAACAAACAAGTGGTAATTTACCTTTGCCTCTCTGCATTCTTCTTTCCATAAGTGCTTCATTTCATCAAGATCTTCTTCTTCACTTTCACTATCGCTATCTTTTCTCATAGTGTGTTTATGACTTGATTTACTTATTCTCATAGAAGTTTTGAATGCAGACTCTATGTTTGGTAAGACACTATTATCAAAATTGTTCATCTCAAATGAAATAAGTCTTCCAATCAAACTGTCTAGAGTAATATTGCTATTTGCTACTGCTCTCATTTCTTGTATGGAAAATACTCTAATAGCATAAGTAGATAGTAAGGTTCTTATAATTTTACTTACCATTGTATCTTCTTCTAGTACACCTCCAACTCCTCGGATAGCATTGACTACCTCTTTGATTCTTATGTTGTACTATGTGATGTTTTCACCTTCTTTCATTTTAAGATCATCAAACTTTCCTCTAAGGATTTCTGCCTTGGCTCTCAAAACATTCTTGTCACCACCATGTACAAGCATCAATTTGTCCCACATCTGCTTTGTAGTCTTGCGGGTTTTGACATCTTCAAATTCAGCATCAGAGAGTGAGGAAGCAAGCTCTATCATCATGCAATTGTGCTCATGCTTCTCTCTCATTTGTTCAACTGTTGGTGCTCTTGTGGGAAACACATATTCAGTATCTTAGTATTGATTAACATCATTTCCAATACCTGATAAGTGGATTCTTATTCTTCTCTTCCATGAAGAAAAATTATCTTTGTTCAACTTGGGCACATCTCGTCTGTTCATCTTGTGATATGTAGCTTAGGTCTTGAAACCTTCCTTCCAAGCACACAAGCTCTGATACCAATTATTAGTAATAACTGAGAGGGGGGTGAATCAGTGGCCTCAAAAATTAATCCTTAAATTAACCTTTAAAACTTATAACCACAAATTATGTCTCTAGTTATCTTCTGTCCTACAAGATGAATGCCTTGAAATACTTATATCAATTTTCTACTTGTCAAATTTCTTTGTAAATCTCTCTTCTGTATGATTACCGATAAGAAGTCAACTATTTACTGAAACACAGTAAATATGTAGAGTATACTGATCAATCCAGAATTGCATATGTGAAATGTAAAACAGTAAAGTAATGAAACATAAACACATAACACGTAGATTTTTTACGTGGAAACCCTGTTAGGGGAAAAACCACTGGGACCGGTACCCCAAATTTTCACTCTTCTAAAGTGAGCTCTGTTAGGAGCCAACCCTGTTAAAGGTTATAAACACACTGTTAGGTGTGACCTTGTTAGAGGATTTAAAAGATAGTTTGTCACCTAGTATCTGGCATCTAATGCAACCATCCTTGATCAAACACTCACTTGGCTTGTCAATAGGTATCGGGCATATCCAATGCTACTTTCATGATCAAAATTTTTGATAATCCTTGGGATGTATATCAATTGTAAAAGACTTTTAAGTCCTGCTCAGTTAAGATACTTGATGCTTCAATGGTTAAACTGAAACATTAATGATCTATTCATACATACAACTCAATTACAGATGTTTAGATCTATTGTAAGTGCATTACCTCTCTGATCAATATAATCAATTCTATACCTTTGATCCACATTGTTCTTCTCTGTGATGTTGTCTCACTGTCCATAGGTTTCTTTAGAATCTAGCTCTTTCTTTAGCTTGATTGATCAAGTCTAAATGAAGACTTTCTTCTCCTTCAGATTTTCTTTAGCATCTTTCCTCTTCTCTTTTTCACCCCACACACCCCTTCGTAATGAATTGGGTTTGTCTCTTTATAGACATGTTTTACCTTTTCTTGTCTTTCTTGATTCTTGGTGTGATCCACAATTCTCACCAATAGATTTAAAGCAAACTCTAGTTTTATCTCAAAGAGATCTTGCTAACTAGACAAATCAGCTTTAAATCAATTACTTATCTTTGACTTTATCTGGCTGAATAAAACAATGATAATTATATGTTAAGTCTATTTATAGCTTCTTGATAGTTAAGCATTTTGTCATTTATGAACTCTCTATTCTTTCGATCAACACTTCAGTTAGTCATCGGTGATAACTGACTATTCCGATGGTGTGACTTTAGTTGTCATCGGGATCTCTGTCATTGTCTTTTCTGTCAAGCAACACTGAAATTATTTCCGTCGGGTTACTCTGTGTTTTTCTCATTAGGAAACACTGTAACTCTTCTCATTGGTAAGGTTGTGCAGTAGCTAATCAGGTAACACTGTGAATCTGCTCTTTTACTCTGACCATCGGTGTGCACTCTGTTAGTGTATACAGTCACTTTGTGAATACTTTACTTGTATGCATTACTGATAGTATAGCCTTGATTCATCGGTTCTTTGAAGTCTTTGGCAGTATTTCCATGACCATACATATTATATTAAGTTGACATCAATGACAATACAATACATTAACTGATTTAATGTCATGCATGATCATCAACTTAACATCTTCAAACATTCAATCAGTTACATGTAATCACCTCTCTTTGGTGTTTCGTCGGGTTGCACTGTTGGTTACTCATCGGGTTCCTTTGTCCTTTTTGTCATTGAGTAACATTGAATAGTGTTTGTCAAGATGATTTGTACTTGGCAGTATCGGGTAACCTTGGCGTCGAGTAGTGTTGTGCCCTCTCTGTTTGTGTAGTGTAAACCGATGGTGTAGATCATGTTTTTCCTTGTATATACTAATGGAAAAATATAATGCCTTCAGCCCTTCCAATGGATAACTTACCTCTTCCTTTACTAGGATCCAAATATTTAATATTTTGTCTTTGTGTATCCAAATGAAGGACTTAGGTGCAGAGATAAAGTTGGTTTCAAGCATTGGAGGTTATGTTTTTGGTTATGAATAGAATGAAGGTGTTGGAGACTCATTAGCTGCAGTAATGTGTTTAGTGATTTGAACAGTATTAAAGGGCATTAGGTGTTTTATTATTTACCTGATTGTTTGAATGTAAAGGCGCGTGATTGGAGCCTTGTGATCAAATGGATGTGTATTTTCCTCAGAGATGATTGAAGTTAAAACATGGGTCTTAGACAGGTATTGTTACAAAACAAAGTTAAAATATTGAAGGAATAAAGTCTATCCTTATGCCTTGAGGTCAAGAATGACATGTTCCTAATCATCTTATTTGGTTTTGGTCCAAAATTCAACAATCAATATTTCTTCATGATAACCAATGGGAACACTAACCTAAGATGGTGGTCCAAAATGTCATAGTGGAGTGGTCCTAATAGGAGCATCCATAGGGGTTTGTCTTGGATTATGAAATGTGAGCATGGAATGGAGTTTGGGATGATGTGACTACCATTTTAAAAAATTTAAATAAATATTTTCCTATGTAATCAGAAATATGAATATAAACAACAAAATCTAAATCAAGGACCTTACCTATGATGGTCTCCACTAAGTAACTTCTTGTGTTGTTTATTTTGGCTCTATTGGACTCTACAATTAAGATTCAATATGTATTATTCAATAAAATTAACAGTGGAGCATAATGAAATATTGAAAAGTGTGTTACCTTATTGAGCTTATCTTTGTTTCAATAATATTTTAATATTCTCTACTTAACAATGCCAACCACGTGAAGGTGGAAGCTCATTTGTCCCCTTCCCCCCCTAAAATCATTCTAAATTCCCCGTTAACATATAACATTCTTTCATTCTTTCATTCATTAATAAAAGATAGCATTCATTCATTATCACATAACGTTCATTAACACATTATACTCATTATCACATAATATTCAATAACATTCATTAACACATATCATTTAGTAACATTAATTAACATAAATTAAATTGATTAAAACATAAAATTCATTCATTAACACAAAATATGATTAAACTCATTTCTTTTTTGGTTTTTTTGAGCTAAGAAAATACTAAGTGGAGCATCAACTTCTTCATCACTTTTCCCATGTTTAGGTGTTGTGCCCTCTAGTCGTGTCCTATGCCTAGTCAAGTAATCATGATGTGGAGGCCTATGGAAAGGGGGATTCGCTACAATAACAAAGAAATGGGTTAAATTCATTAAAAAAAATATTATGGTTACAAGTATTTCATTAATTAAAATAATATTACAAGGGTGCTCTTTACCTGATGTGGCCACATCATCTTCCCGATCATGTCATTTAGCCTCATCCTCTTTACTTGATGGGGGCACATCACGTTCCTGGTATTATGTAGCTTGATCATGGTCCATTTGTTCACCACGCTATACATTCTCTTAAATAATAATAAAAATAGAAAAGGTTACATTAATTACTACACCAATTGCAATGAAAGATGTTTAATTGTATTAATAATTACATTAAAAATTTTGTATAACACATGAATACTTCCAGTACTGGGATGCACACCACGACCTTCATCATGTGCAGGTTGTGCTCCAACCTCAACAAAATGCATTCCAATGTCATGTGGATTGTTATCATTTCTTGCTTATTTAGAACAAATATAGTCACTTTATGGTGGAAATTAATATTAAATAGATTATTGCTCAAGTATTCAAATTTAACTAATCTTCATTTAGGTTATTTACCTGCGTGATGGATGCACTAGAATCTTTTGTTTGCCTAGTCAATTCTCTTAGGCGTTTAGCCACAGTTCCATGGCCTTGGTGGAAGGAAAGCTTCATTTCATCTTCTGTGGGAGCTCTATTGAGTTCAGAGCCCTACATTTTTGCATAATATCATGAATTTTGCTTATATTGTGTGATTAAAAAATAATTGTTTGCAATCTCTAATTTTTGTGTGATATTTCATTTATTGGTACTAACAATTCGTGTGGAAAATTTCATATAACTGCCAGAGCCGAGTTTGTGTTGCCCATGTTTTTCTAGTCTTGCCTTCATTGCCTTTGATGTGTCAGGCATCCCATGAAAAGTTTGAAATATGTTAGGTTATGTAAAAATAAAAAATGTACTCAATACATAATTACATTGTTGATAATATTACATACCTTCTTTTCCTTGGTGGTGTATGTCCTTTTTTATTTTTTGTTTTCTCCTTTCCATCGAAACTCAGGTCCTTCCACTCCCTCTCTAGAGTCATGGGGGAGGCTCGTACTTTTTTTCTTCTCTAAATGTGTCCTATATTGGTCAACCCTCACATACTTTAGATAAATTCCAGCCTTCTGAAGGACCTTTGTTTTGTTGAATGTGTTTCCGAACAACAGAACTAAACGGCTTATGAGTTCATCTTTTAATTGATCATTTTGGGCATTCCACTATGTACATATGGTGGGCCTGAAGATCTCCAATGTATGGTCATTTAGATGTTTATAAAAAAAAAATTGTTGCTTGAAAAAAATCATCATGGGATCATTAGTCCAATCTGAGTGATCAATAAGTAAATTACAATTGGACTATATATAATAATAATTTTAAAGTACCTATAACCTTCTCTATCTTTATGGGAACAAAATCATTCGTCACCACTAATGTGACCGACATTGTTCTTGTACTAGAAAAACAGGATGATCCAGGCAATGTTTCTAAAACATCACCACTAGTGGCCTTTGCATCCCCAAGTACATGTTTTGTTGCATAGGTCGGTGTACTAGTTTATGCCTGGATGTTACGTGTTGCAGATGATGGGACCCACTAAGGGTGTGTATGCATAGGTTCAACATGGAAAACACTTGAATTACCTTAAACAATACATTAAATATATGAGCAATAATACATTAACATAATGATAGGAACATATAAAAATATGAGGTGGTGTATGCACAACAACATGAACAACACCTGAACTACATGGAGCACTCTGATCATGGCCAGCAGCATCATGAGGATGCAATAATTTGTGTAAAAAGAACATGTACATATTTTAGTTAATGACATAAAAAATTATAAAATATAAACCATGAATGAACTTATGTTATAATTAAAAATTTCATGACAGCTTACTTCCAAGTTTTGTAAAAAAAAATTCAATTGTTTCACCCTCTCTTGCATCTCATCAGTTTGAGGCTCCATGAATAACAATTTAACCATTTCTTGATTTATTTATTTTTGCAACATTTTTATCATTTCAGAAACTTTTGGGGAATATGCGATGTTATCATCGCATATTAGTGTATCCATAACTGTTTGGAGGTTGTCAAGTACTGCAGGTGTCTTTCCTCAAACATCCACCTTTGACAAGAATATTAGTAACCATAAAGAAAATTAATCCAGAACCATAAAGAAAAGAACATAATAATATAAAAATTACAATGAGGTTTACCTATTGGGAAGAAGTGCTTGGAGTTGCATCCACCTATAATGATAATATTAGTAACTTTATCAAAATCAGTCCAAACCCATAAAGAAAAGAACATAATAATATAACATTTTGCTTGTATCTAATTTGTACAATTACAATGAGGTATACCTGCTAGGAAGAAGTGCATGGAGGTGCATCCTGATCTATGGTATGGCTCGAATCATCCCCCTACAATCAATGTCTCTCTATGACAAAAGTTATATATAAAAAACCATTAGTAAATGAAACTAATAGACTTACAAAAAAAAACTTAATAATCAAATGGTATATTGGAGTCATTAATTGGAGGTTTGATGTAATGGTATATATTACATACCACCCCCATGATAGTAACTTTGTTTATATCTATGTGATTCAAATTTTAATCACTTAGCAGCTCTTCCCCTACACTTATTGATTTTATCACACATATGAATACATGGTTTCCCTCGCATGCCTCGAACATGAAATTGGCTTGCCTATTAGTTGACATGGTTCATGTACTAATTATAAACCCTACAATATTCATTTTTTCTTTTGGCCTTCTGTCAATGTATATAGCCTCTCTTTTAGTTTGATCATTATCTTATGGTTGTATATAATTTGTTGAAATTGCATACCTACGTATATTTCGTGTATATCAAACAAGCTGGATCCAATCTTTGTAAATGTTACAGGGTTTGACATATTCCATCAATTCATCAACTTTTTTGTAACATACCTTTATATCATCCATGGAAAATAGGCCCAAACCATGTAATGAGGATGGTGTTATGTGATATATCCTCTCATTAACACAAAAATCAATGTTTATTGGAGGAATTTCCTTGGGTACCCATAGTTTTTGTAGATGTTTGTACCTCAAGGGAGCCTCAATGTTTCCTATTCTCTCATCATCATAAGAACATGACCCCCCTTGAGAAAGAAAAAATTCCATGTGTTTATCAAATTTTATTCAAATCTTTTGACCTCTAGTTGATCTCCCTCTTTTAGACCTACTACATGTCTTGCTTTCCTCTTCTCTTCCCGAATTTCCCTCACTCAAGGAAGACACGTCTAAAAAATACCTATTTGGTGGTACCTACACTCCATCAAATGAAAGAGATAGTTGGTAGAGGGTTGATTTTTATTGTGAGAGGAAATAAATTTTAGAATTCCATGGAAATAGATTTGAGGGCGAGCTATCAAAGGTCCATTTCATTAAGTGATAAGAATGGCTCATGATTTTTCCCCAAATTCATCATTGAGGGTAATGTTGATGAAGTTGGCCCTAAAGTTGAGGTTGAGATTTAAATTCTAATAAGCCCAACTCAAGCCTCAATTACTGATAATTGCAATTGAATAAGCCCAACTTAAAGCATATCGGATGGCCAAGAAACTAGAATGAGCTATACCATGTGGATTTCAAGGTGGTTTACTTGAGAAAAAAATCGAAGTTTCAACAAAATATAGTTGCTAAAACCTGGCTTATTATTAACCTACTCCAATATGGGTGTAGAGAGAAATCAAGCAAATAATAAATCGATTATATAGGGTTTAATCCATGAGAAGAATCATTGCCTTTCCTTCATGTAGAATGTGTAGGATCCTCGCCAAAGGGGGTTTAGGTTCCTGCATAGGAAATTCATTTATCCAATTTTAGCTTACATCTTATATGAAGGTCAATCATCATCATATTTACACAAGTCACATGATACATATGCTAAAGATTACATAGTAGGAAATAAAAAATTAGAGGTAGGTAAACATAACTTATTTATTGATTAGAGTTAGGTACATATAATTAAATACAACATGACATGGTTGTAATGAATAACCCACCCTTGAAGAGTGAGATATGGCACTTTTTCAATGTAAAAAGTGGAGGTTGTTATGGGTCAATCTAGATCAGCTGGGTCCACTAAAACCTCATGAGTAGAGATTGTGTTAAGGAAATGATAAGGACCACACACATGTTTATGGTAGGACAAAGCATCTATGATCCCTTTGAAATGCTTTTTAGGTAGAAGCAGTAGGATAATATCTTTCTATTTTGAATCCTATTTATGCAAAGGGTATCAATGTCCTTTCTCTCTTCACTAGAATTGGGGGTACAGAAGATGCTTTGCATAATTTGGGTATACCACTCAATTTCTATACCCAATGGATGCAAAGAAACCTTCTGCACCCTTGATTTGGTTGAAGAGAAAGGACATTGATCCCCTTTTGATAAAGAGGCTTCAGGAAAAATAGATGGAATCCTACCATTTCTACCTAAAAAGCATTTCCAAGGGAGAAAGAGAAACCAATGATTAGTAGTTTCCAATGGAGATATAATGGAGCCACCATTTTTTAAAGGAGTGATATCTGAAACCATTCATTGTGTCAATAAAAAGAGGGAAAATCACAGCAGAATAATGCATAAGGATATAAAGTTCATTATCTAGATAATTTTTTGTAATGATTATGAAGTCATCATGAGGAAGATGCCAATGAGTTTGATTAAGAACAAGCAAATATTCATGACATGATGATACAGAAGTGAAAGGTATGGAACATTGATGCCTCCATAGAAATTTTCAAAGTATGTTTTGATTAGTATCAAGAGAGGTTTCATGTACCATATTTTTTTTTTGTAATCAAAAGATGTGAGGGGACACACTTTCGTTTTCATGACACAAAGTTGTCTAGTAAGTTGTCAAGGTTGTCATATGGCTCAAAAGTTGTCAAATTGTTCCAAAGGGTGTTTAATCATGTAATAAGGTCAAATAGACCATTCAATAGTAGTATGAGTTTTTATAGACCCTATAAGATCAAATTTTAGGTTATATTTCAATTATTGCAAAAGCTGTCAAAAGTTGTCATATTGACAAAAAAATGTTATCAATATGAAAGTGCAAAATTGTTAAGAGTTATGAGTTTAATGATTAGGGAGGTCAGTTAGAATACTTGAAGATATTGAGAGAGGTTTATAATACCATATGAGGTTTAAACATGGGGGAATAGATCATTTTGGTAATTTTTTTATAAGAAAGTGTAATAAAAGACATGAGTGTACCCATTTTTGCAGCATTGTGACTATAATAGTCAAATTAAATGATGTTAGATGATTTCAAAATACTCAATAATTGATGTAATATGGTGGTGAATGTTGTTATCTTTCATTTGGTCCTAGTTTCATTGAATTTAATGCTATATTTTTGAATAAATGGCAATTTTATTGTAGACTGGGTGTAACCCTAACTAGGGTAAATAGTCAGCATTTCAAATTGTGTTTCTCTAACTCTGTATGGTGGAAAAATCTAATATTTAGTCAAATGAAGTGTTTCCATGTATACTTCATTATTGAAGAATGGTTGATTTAATGGATGTGGTTTTCTAAAGTTTCCATAATGTTATAGGTCTGTGTTTTATGTTGATGATCGTGAATGACTTGAACAATGGAGATTCTTATGCATTTGGATATTGGATCTTTAACCATTAAGAGTGGGATTAGTAAGGATGTTAAAATGGTATTAGGAAAACATGAGGTCTTGTGGAGGATATATGAATATATTGAGTTTGTAAGGTTTATAATGACCATTCTTTGATGTAATGAAGGCTAATGAAGCCATATTGGTTCATAATGAGTCATTTGTAATTAAAATGTTAAAAGTTGCCATAATAGGTAAACTAGGCCTAATAGGCTATGTGTGGGATTGAAAGGGAATATTAGGATTTTTATTATTAATTTGTGTTCCATAAGGTTTTGTAAGACTATTTTGATGTTATAAGGGTGCTACTTAAGTCTCTGATGTGATAGAGTCCAAAATTTGTTAAGTTGACAACTTTAGTTGTCAAGTTGATAACACTTGTTTAAGGAAAAACCGACCAAAATCAGTTGCATTGGTAGTTAGAAGGATTTGTATCAGCCCAAACTATTGGGATAGAGTTTATATACATTTTTAATGATCCAAAATGGGGGGAGAAAATCGATGTGAACAATACCGATTTTAATAAAGTTGGTTTCCTGCATAAATTCCTACTCTGATCAGTAATAAGAGTCTTGGTTTTTCAGAATTTTCTCATAGGAATAATGGAAAATGTTTTTTGAATCCTTTATTTTATTTAATGGAGGTGAATCCATTTCATTTTGGTTTTTGTTTCATTAGAATTCATTTTGTATTAACAAAGTTATTCAAGTTTTTCTATAAACTACTAAACCTCATCTAGGGTATCTCAGAAGCTTTCATAAATGTAGATATATATGGTTTACATGGATCACAAGCCCATAATTGGTCAAAATATGGAGGAAAGTGTATATTATGTTTTCACATTGTGTTTAGGGAACCATGCAAAGGTCAGCAGGTGCACTGGATGGAAGAAACAATAGTTTCATGTCTCAGAACTGTGACAGTACAACAAATGGGGAGTTTGAGTGCATTTTGTCCATGTGAGGTGTGTGTAAAGGGTATGGTGGTTTGGTGAAGGGTGAGGGGGAATTCATCCTACTTTCCTAATGTTTACAAGGTGAAGGGACACATCAATTTTGTTTTTCTGTGTGACCATTTCCAGCAAGTGTATGACTATCATAGTGTGACAGTAGATTGAAGTTGGATATCTTAAGTTGAGATCAATGTTGAGTTGATAGGGTATATTGACACATTAGGAGTGTGTTGAGACAAGATTCTTTTAGTTTTTTAAGGGAGTGGATCCCAAGAGAAAGGAATAGTATCTGTTAAGGTCAAGAGTAAAGGTAATGATGTGAGAAGTTGTATCTACCATAAGGAAATGAGTATTTGTCCCAAAAAAATCTTGTTTGTTGAATTTCAATGAAGGAAACATGAAAATTTTTTATGTGATGTGAAGTATCTATGATAAGTTGGACTCCTTGAAAACATTGTAAGTATAATTTTTAATTATTTGGTTGCAAGTGAGTTGTGGCTATCAACTAAAAGTAAATGACTAATTATAGACTGTACTATTCATTACAACTCATCTTTTTCTTGGAATAAACCTATTTTCAATGTGTAACACTTCTCTAAAGTATTTATTTGTCACTATGTCTTTTGATCTTTTATTATATGCTATTTTTTTAACTATAAATCGCCAAAAACATTTTGTACAATCATCTCGTTATAAAGGCTTACAATCAATTCATAGTTAAGCTTTAGTAAGCATAAGCCATTTCCTAGATCTACTCACCTTCTTGGAAGTCTAAGTCCTATTTCCAGGCCCTTATTGTGAGGATGGAGAAAGAGAAAGCTCCAAGAGATTAATGAGACATAGATAAGAAGATATTCATGCATATGCAATTTTTCCTCAATACTCTCTTTCATCATCCTTGACTTTGAGTCAAATTTTGGTGTAGGAGCACCTAGGCCTAATGATCAAACAAGGTCAATTCAATATTGTAATCCATCTTGGCATTATGATAGGGTCATATATAGTAATAGTAATTCATGATTATGCACATATTTACCATTCACATATTCTACTTTGGAATATTGGATGCATGTGGTAGCTTAATTGTGTATTTTACATCTACCTTTAGCCTCACATATTGGATTTTAGTAGCTTCATTGAATAAGAAACATTATTTATTGTGTGAATATATAGCAGACAAGTTTTGACATGTTTACAATTTGAGCAAAAACTCATAAATGTTTTGCAAGATTGAATTGAACTCCTTTTTTGTTACAAAATGTGTTGAAATAGAAAGTCTTTTTTAATATTATTTATAATTTAATAGTTTCATTCAATATGAAATACCTAAATAGACATAAAATTGGTAGCAATGTTCCTTTGCATCTTAGGAGGCTAAAGTCAAGGAAGAATAATTGTAATAATGAGACATTTTTAGTTGAATTCTAAGACATTTTTAGTTTGATGCGGTCTTCACAGAAAAAACTTCATAAAAGAGCCTATGAAGTGGTTACCAAACCTGTGCTTGAGGTGAAATATTGGCAAGATCATGTAATTTCAAAGTATATTGTATGATTATAAGATAATATTTTAGGAATGCTTTTTATGACACCAATCATTGTTGATTAAACATCAATAACAATGCCACAATGTGGATTGAGTATCTTTTACACCCTTTATTCTGGTGGAGGTACATATTTTTCTAATAGGAATGGTTCTCGCAGGACACGTAGCCAATTGTATTGACCGACTAGAATACACAATTTTACATACTTGTAAGTGATTCATTTTTACATACTTGCAACTGCATTAGTTTAGATAAACATGCATAAAAATGAGAAATATCACATGAAACTCCAATTCTAGTTAGGACACAATAATGCCTTATACTAATCAAGTAGATAATATTACCTCTAATACAAAATAAATTATAAATTGTTTGAGTAATTTCATTTTTGACTTATTGATTAAATCATGTTGATTTAATTAGTTAAGTTGTCATTACTCTTTAGTGCTTAAGATTTCTCTTAGGTGCATTAATAATTAATTCTTGTATTCATTATTAATGTGCAACCTAGCTTTTTAGTCTTTAAGGTTTTGTTCACCTTTATAGGTTGAACCTTGTAATTCTTTTTTCATTAATTCATAATACATTTTTGCTATCCTCTTTTGAGTTTCTCTAAGCTTCTGAGTTCTTTTGTTTTTTCCTTCTTTCGCTTCTTTCCTGTAACAAGTACTTGCATGCAGTTGTTCTTGGGTGTTATCGGATCAATGTTTATAAGATCCTTCATGGTATTAGATCCCCTCTATTACTGCCTGTTCTAGAGTGTTTGAAGCGTGTTTTGAAGGAGAAAATCTCATCTTTTGGGGGGGTTTTTGTCTTGAATCTAGTGGTGAAGGTTTATTGGAGCACTTTGGGCCCAAACAAACCTCACCATCACTCTCAGAAGGCCCAAAAACCTATATTTTCATATAAGGTTTGTCATTTTTGGCCTCCATGACCTCTGGGAAAAAAAATTGGCCTCTTTGCACGTTTTTCGAGGCAAAATTCAAAAAAAAAAATTTAAAAAAAACTCAAAAATTTGAGTTTTTTAAGCACAGGCCAACGCACGGCATTGCGTCGCTACTGAGCCACCGCGGCCTCCGCACCGCCCGGGAACCACCGGCGGGTCGCCCACGCGCCACCAATTGCTACAACAGGCTGACGTCACCTTTCCAGCAGGTGATGTCACCTTTCCAGCGTCAGATTTTTTTCTGGCGACCGTTATTTTTTCTGGCATGACATCATGTTGACGTCAATGATGGCTTGGTGAGAGTCACATGGCCGTCAATTTTTTTTCATGGATGAGCGACGACCATTTGGATGTCAAATTTTTTGCAGTGACTGGTTTTTTCCAGTGAGCTCTACTTTTCGACCTCCTGTCAGTCTTTTGCTCATAACTTGAGCATATGATATTGTTTTTCAGCAAACAAGATATCGTTGGAAAGATCTTTTCAATCCGGACACCACCGTGTGGGTTTCATCTACAAATTAGGCCATTTGAGTACATTTTTCAGTGTCAAAGTAGTTTCTTCTGTTTCCCTCCTCACTGCATCAGGTCACTAGGTTTTCTTCTTATTTTTTGTGCTCTCTAAGTTATTTTTTGGTGTATGGGGGATACTATACTACATTATGGAGGGATGCATTTTCCTTTCTGTCATTTACTTCATACAGACCCTTCTGTTTCTATCTTCTTTCTCTCAATGTCAGACCCTTTAGTTGCCCGACTGACACAGCATAACTACCATACCTGGAAAGCGCACATGACTAGATTACTCATGTCATGGGGCTTATGGTCTTGTCTGGATGATAACCAACCTTTTTTGTAGCATCCTTTTAAGATTCTTTAGCATAGGAATAAGATAGATGAACCCATGGGCTTAGTTGCACAAAATATCTTTGAAAGTCTCCTATTTCATTTGGAGAATTTGCACACTCCTCAAGCCATCTAGGGAAATTTTGTAGATCTATTTGGCACAATGAATGAGTTTTGGGCACTACAGCTTGATACAGAGTTGACATCATTGTCTCCTGATATTTTTCCCACCATTGAGGACTTCTTGATGAAGTTCAATGCTCTTCGTTCACTTTTATAGGGATGTGGGAAGACCAAATCAGATAATGAGTGTATCTTTCTGATACTCTCAAAGCTTCAAGGATAGTTCCATATCTTCTCCTTCACTTTCTATTCCATTATGGATGCTTTGGGTCCTAGACACAATATGCCTTCCTTTGAGGCCTTATGTGATCAGTTGACTCAAGAGCATTCAAAGGTTCAATAGTTGAATTATACTCATGGCTCTATGAGCCATGCTTTGGTCGCTCATCCATCTTCATGGAATCTGGAGCAGAAACAGGTATCACCAACCATAGAGTTTTGGAAGGATTCTCCTTCTCGGCATTCCTCTGGCCCACCTCCTCTAAATAAGGGGAAATTGAAGACTGAAAAACCTAAGTGTGCTTATTGTAATAAGCCCAATCATGATGAGTCTCAGTGCTTTCAAAAGAAGGTAGATGGATATGCCCAACAGATTTTTGATTTGATAGATCTTCTTCACAAGATCAAGATTGATATTCCTTCTTCCTCTCCTCACTAGTCTTCTTTGCCATCTTCTCAGACAATGGAAAGGATCATGCATTATGTGCATCTGCTATTGCTCCCTCTTCTAGATGGTTACTAGATTCAAGTGCTTCACACCATATGGCATCTTCTCAGGATTTATTCTCATCTTTTGAGGCTTCACCTACCCCACACATTTTGATGGGGAATAACATTGTTACGACTTTATGTGGGAAGGGTTCTATTGGCATTGATGATGGTGCATTCCATGATATACTATGTGTTCCATCCTTGTCCTCTAACCTTCTCTCTATCTATCAGATTACTCATAGTGGGATAGGGAAGATAGTTGAGTTCACTCCAGATTCAGTGCACATCAGAGACAGTGTGACGGGCAATATTGTTGCTATAGGGACAAATGATCATTCCACCCACTTGTACTCCTCTCATTTTGGTCGACCATCTCCATTATCAGAGAATATCTCTCCTACTTCACGAGTGCCTATTGAGGAGAAGTCAGGTCACTTGAACTTATGTGTTGTTCATGAGATCAGTTTTATGGATTCTACACCTCCTCCTCTTGTTGAGTTTTCATCTGTTCATCATGATTCCTCTTTAGCATTACCTGTTATGGTCACTCCTTGAATAGAGCCACCTACTCCATTTGTTGAGGGCATATTCGAGGACATTCATCTCCTCCTAGGTGACAGATTCAGCCCATCTATTGGCCCACCTTCATTGGAGATTCCATTATAGGAGTCTCATGCATTCTCCTTTGAGCATCAATTAGGCCTTCCAGTTTCACTTCTCATTCAGGGGTTTCCTTGTTGTTCAGTGCCTTTGTTTCTTCCTCATTTGAGTTCCATTGGTTCAATCATTTCCACAAGGGTTCTATCTTTCTGGGGGGCTTTGGTGTCTCATCCCTCTCTCATGGGGATCTGGTTGTACTTATGGTTTTGAGAGAGTCTCTTGAGCCACTTTTTTCTACATTTTTCTATCTATTTTTGGAGAGGGGTTTTTCCCACTAGGTTTTCTCCTTTTTCTCCAGTTTACAGAGATTTCCTTGTATTGGGTACCTAATCAGGCCTTGTTGTCAAGACCATCTTTCTTTCTTTCATAGCTATGCTAGGTTAGCTTACCTCCTGAGCTTCACTTAAGGGGGGTGTTAGAGTAATTTCCTTTTTGACTTATTGATTAAATCATGTTGATTTAATTAGTTAAGTTGTCATTACTCTTTAGTGCTTAAGCTTTCTCTTAGGTGCATTAATTATTAATGTGCAACCTAGATTTTTATTTTTTAAGGTTTTGTTCACCTTTATAGGTTTAACCTTGTAATTCTTCTTTCATTAATTCAGAATACATTTTTGCTCTGCTCTTTCAAGTTTCTCTGAGCTTCTGAGTTCTATTTTTTCCTTATTTTGATTCTTTCCTGTAACAGGTAATTGCATGCAGCTATTCTTGGGTGTTATCAGATCAGTGTTTATTAGATCCTTCATTAACTACTTAAAGTCATCTTTAGTTTAGCTGATACATTACCAAACTCTAATTAAAAGACTTATCTATGTTATATTTTTTGTTTGCAAAGTGTCTTGAATGGGTGCAATGGGACAATGATGACCCATGATCAGATAGAGATACTGTTAGTAATAACTGAGAGGGGGGGTGAATCAGTGACCTCAAAACTTTAATCCTTAAATCAACCCTTAAAAATTATAACCACTAATTATGTCTCAAGTTATCTTATGTCCTATAAGATGTATGCCTTGAAATACTTAAATCAATTTTCTACTTGTTGGATTGCTTTTCTAGTCTCTCTTATGTATGATTACCGATAAGCAGTTAACTATTTACCGAAACATAGTAAATATGCAGAGTATACCGATAAATCTAGAAATGCATATGTGAAATGTAAAATAGTAAAGTGATAAACCATAAACACATAACACAAGGATTTTAACGTGGAACCCCTGTTAAGGGAAAAACCACTGGGATCAGTACCCCAAATTTTAACTCTTCTGAAGTGAGCCTTGTTAAGAGCCAACCTTGTTAAAGGTTACAAACACACTATTTAGGTGTGACCTTGTTAGAGGATTTAGAAATAGTTTTTCAACTAGTATCTGGCATCTAATGCTACCATCCTTGATCAAACACTCACTTGGCCTGTCAATAGGTATCGGGCATATCCAATGCTACTT
>MU228487.1:509540-530913 GCA_018584345.1 Thuja plicata
TACTTCACTGATCAATATAATCAAATATATACCTTTGCTCCACACTTGTTCTGCTTTGTGATGCTTGTCTCATTGTTCGTCAATGTCTGTAGAATCTAGCTCTTCCTTTAGCTTGTTGATCAGGACTAAATGAAGACTTTCTTCTCCTTCATATTTTCTTTAGCATCTCTCCTCTTCTCTTTTTCACCCCACACACACATAATTCATAATGAATTGAGTTTGTCTCTTATAGACATGATTTCCTCTTTTCTTGGCTTTCTTGATCTTGGCATGTTCAACAATCTTTGCCAACATATTTAAATAAAATCTCTAGTCTGATCTCGTAGAGATCTTCTTTCCAACAGGACAAAGTAGCTTTAAATTAATTACTTATCTCCAGCTTTATCTGGATGATTAAAACAATTATAAGTATATGTTAACTCTATATTTATCTTCTTGAGAGCTAAGCATTTTTGTCATTTTTTGAACTATCTGTTCTGTTGGTCAACACTTTAGTTAGTCATCGGTGACAACTGACTATTTCATCAGTGTGCCTTCAGTTTTCATCGGGATCTCCGTCCTTGTCTTTTCCGTCGGGCAACACTAAAATTCTATCTGTTGGGTTACTCTATGTTTTGCTCATCGGGCAACACTGTAACTCTGCTCATCGATAATGTTGTGCATTTCCTCGTCAGGAAACACTGTGACTTTTTTCTTTTACTTTGACCGTCGGGTGCACTCTGTCGGTGTATGCAGTCACTTAGTGAATACTTGACTTATATGCATTACTGATAGCATAGCCTTTGATTCATCACTTCTTTGAAGTCTTTTAGCAATATATCCATGACTATACGGATTATATCAAGTTGACATCAATGACAATACAATACATTAACTAATTTAATGCCTTGTATGATCATCAACTTAACATCTTCAAACATTCAATCAGTTACATGTCATCAATCTCTCCCTTTGGCATTGATGGCAACATACTACATTATCATACTATACTATTGCTAATACAATACAAAATATATAGTTTCATCAAGCTTTCCTAATGTAACTGTTACTAATGTCTGGCTATCGGTAAGCTCAAATAGCTTTAATTTGATTCTTCCAGCTTTCTTTTGTCTTCAATCCCTTTACTGGATGGATGTAGAATCTTTCTTTCTCTGATGTGATGTGTTCTCCTTTTGTGTCAAATTCTCTCCCTTTGATTTTTTTCCTTTCTTGTGATGTCTCTTTTGTCATTAATACTCTTCCTTTTTGTGCACTCTCCCTTTCTTGTTACATTCTTCTCTCCCTATGGATATTGTGATGAATATGATCTTTCCCTGAGTTGATACTAGATAATCTCTATATGTATGATAATGAGGTATCTCTCTCCCTTTGACAGCAATGCCAAACATCTTTTTCAAGAAAATATTTGACAGTGATGCCAAATGGATCCTTTCTATCCATAATAAATTTCTTGAATTTCCCAATTAATCAGTAATACCTCTGTTGCTCAGAGTAGATAGATACCTTGTTGTGTATAGATTTGTCTTTGAAGTCCATCTTTCTACTTGCATCAACATGAATGATATTCTGATCATGTGTAGGTTGATGCAGCCTCCTAGTTAGCTTACTGACCAGTAGACAAGGGTCTGACCCCTAGTCTCTTTCTCAAGTACTCAAATGTATCCTTGGGCAATGGCTTGGTGAAGATATTAGCCAATTGTTCCTTTGATTGCACATACTCAAGTATCACCTCCTTTGCCTGAACATGTTCTCTCAAATAATGATACTTGATGGAAATATGCTTTGTTTTAGCATGCATGACTGGATTCTTGGAAATGTTTATTGCACTTGTATTATCACAATAAATAACTAATGGCTCCCAAATTTTCATATGTATACCTTCCAGTAATTATTTGATCCATGCAATATTTGAGCAGTTTGCAACAGCAACAACATACTCTGCCTATGCAGTAGATTGTGAGATGCATCCTTGTTTCTTGTTGATCCATGTGACAAGTCTGTCACCCATGAAGAATGCTCCTCCAGTTGTTCTCTTCCAATCATCAAGATTTCCATCCCATTCAGTGTCGGTAAAGACCTTAAGTTCAAATTTGTCTTCTCTTCTATACCATAACCCATATTCCTCAGTATTCTTTAGATATCATAGAATTCTTTTTCACAACAGTCATATTTGATTCCCTAGGATTAGCAAAATATCTAGCAACTATTCCTACTGCATGTGCAATATTTGGTCTAGTATGTGCAACATACATGAGTTTTCCAATCATAGATCTATACAAAGTCTAATTCACCTCTGATGACTTGTCTTCCTTTGTCAGTTTTCATCCATTTGTCATCAGTGTTCCAACTGGTTTGGACTCTCTCATCTTGAATATTTTCAGTACTTCTTTGATGTACTTGGATTGTGTAATGAAAATACCTTCATCTTGTTGCATGATCTGTAGACCAAGAAAGAACTTGCTCTCTCCAAACATAGACATTTCAAACTATTTTCTCATTTTATTTGCAAATGATTTGCATAGCATAGCATTGCCTCCAAATGTGATGTCATCAACAAATATCTCAGCAATCAAAATGTTAGCATCATTATCTTCCTTCAAGTAAAGATTACTGTTTTCACTAGTCCTTACAAATCCAATACTTATAAGATAGGAATGAAGTCTTTCATACCAGGCTTGGGGTACTTGTTTCAATTCATACAGGGCTTTGTGAAGTCTACATACCATGTCCCTCTTGTCTGGATCAACAAACCCTTCTGGTTGTTCAATGTATACCTCTTCTTCAAGTATTCCATTTAGGAATGCAGACTTGACATCCATTTGATATACCTTGAATCCTTTATATGCAGCATAAGAAAGCAATATTCTTACTCCTTCTAGCCTAGCAATGGGTGCAAAGGTCTCTCTGTAGTCAATTCCTTCTTCTTGTGCATACCCCTTGCATACTAGTCTTGCTTTATTTCTTGTGACTTCTCCATTCTCATTCAGCTTATTCCTGAATATCCATTTTGTACTGATGACATTTTTTTCATCTAGTCTTGGTACAAGTGTCCATGTGTTTTTTTTCTCTATCTATTCAATCTCTTTATTCATAGCACTTATCCATTCATCATTATCTAGTGCAGCATTGACAGATTTGGGCTCATAATCACAAATAAGACATCTTGCATTTGGAGACTTACTTCTGGTTCTCATACCATCCTTCTTGTCTCCTACGATCTATTTATGTGGATGGTTCCTTCTGACATATCTTGCAAGCACAAGTTTAGCTCTTTGTTTATTAGCTTGATCATCATTTTGTTCTTCATCACTTTGTGCATCATTTTGAGCAATATTCTGATTGTTGGTATTTGCAGCCTGATGCTCGGGTGCAATGATTTGTTGCTCAAGAGCTCTACATTGTTGGTAGGGTAGAGTTTCAAGTTCCTCATTGTAAGTGAACCTATTGTAGTCCTCGGGTTCTTTATTACTTTCCTTTTCATTCTTCTCTGCAAATTCATCTATCTTTACATTTGCACTTTCAACAATTTTGTTAGAGGCTTTTTTTAGACATTTGTGAGCCTTGCTCTTGGTAGAATACCCTAAAAATATTCATTCATCACTCTTGGAGTCAAGTTTTCCATTTCTATCATCTTTTAAGATATAACATTGACTGCCAAAATTTTTGAAATAACTCACATTGGTTGTGTATCCATACCATAGCTAATAAGGTGTCTTTTTGGTATCTTTCTTTAATTGTACTCTGTTCAATGTGTAAACAATAGTACTGAAAGCTTCCCTCCAGAAGATTTGGGTGATGCCTTTCTCTATCATCAGTGTCCTTGCACAATCAACTATGGATTTGTTCCTTCTTTCAGCAATTCCATTATGTTGTGGTGTTCTCAGTGCAGAGACCTGTCTTTTGATTCCATGCTCATTACAAAAGTTAGTGAATTCATCTAATGTAAATTCCCCTCCTCTATTTAACCTTAAGCATTTTAACTCCTTACCACTTTTCTTCTCAACCATTGCTTTGTACCATTTAAACATCTTAAATGCATCTGATTTATCTTTTAGAAACATGAATGTCATCATTCTAGAGTAATCATCAACAAAGAGAATAAAATACATATCTCCATAATAGCTCTTTGTCCTCGTAGTTTCACATAAATCAGTATGGACTAATTCTAGAATTG
Organism: Thuja plicata; assembly: GCA_018584345.1. Taxonomy (NCBI): domain Eukaryota; kingdom Viridiplantae; phylum Streptophyta; class Pinopsida; order Cupressales; family Cupressaceae; genus Thuja; species Thuja plicata. Next base: position 513,715 of record MU228487.1, read on the forward strand.
CATCAGATGTATGGGTTTTGCTTTTAAAACTAAACTTTGTCATTTTACCTTTTTGAAAATTCTTACACATGATGTTGTCAGGCTTGGTCATCGTCGGTAAGCCTCTGACATATCTCTTTTTGCTAATCTTTATCATGTTTTCAAAGTTCACATGACACAATCTTTTGTGCCACAGCCATATGTCTTCATTTGTAGCAATCAAACAAGTGGAGTTAGTATCATTCAGATAGAATAGGTTACCTTTTGTCTGCTCACCAGTACCAATCAGATTTTTTGATTTATTGAAGATCCTTGCCTTCTTATTTTCAAATGCTACTTTGTGACCTGAATTATTCAACTAAGAAACACTCTATAAATTATAATTCAATCCATTTACCCAATAAGCATTTTCACATTTTATTTGGTTATTCAACATTATTGTTCCTCTACCTTCAACTGGACAAGGTGTGTCATTACCCATTCTTACTGAACCACCTTTATAGTATTCAAAGGTCTCAAAATTTTGCTTATCACCGGTCATATGGTGAGTGCAGCCATTATCTATGATCCAGACATAATTTTTACTAACTTTAGATATGAGTGTAGTTTCTACATACATTTCTTCATCATCATCTGAATCATCCTTTACAGCCACAAAAACCATCTTGATGTCTTCATCAGATTCAGTGTCAGTATCATCATATTTGCATTTTTCTAGGTAACTGGCCTTCTTTCCATTGTCCTTATAGTCTCGAGTATTTCTTCTTTCTTATTGTCAGTAGCTTATGTAATCACCTTTGTTAGACTTCTTTTCAAATGATCTATCATTACTTCTATCATCTTTTCTTTTGTTAGTACATCTTGCAGCAAAGTGTCCAATCTCTTTGTAATTAAAATAAACAAGTGGTAATTTACCTTTGTATTTACCTTTGCCTCTCTGCATTCTTCTGGCCATAAGTGCTTCAATTTCATCAAGATCATATTCTTCACTTTCACTATCACTATCTTTTCTCATAGTATTTTTATGACTTGATTTACTTATTCTCATAGAATTTTTGAATGCAGACTCTATGTTTGGTAAGACACTATTATCAAAGTTGTTCATCTCAAATGAAATCAATCTTCCAATCAAACTGTCTAGAGTAACATTGCTATTTTCTACTGCTCTCATTTTTGAATGACAGATACTCTAATAGCATAAGTAGGTAGTAGGTTCTTAGGATTTTACTTACCGCTTATCTTCTTCTAGTACACCTCCAACTCCTCGGATAGCATTGACTACCTCTTTGATTCTTGTGTTGTACTGAGTGATGTTTTCTCCTTCTTTCATTTTGAGATCATCAAACTTTCCCCTAAGGCTTTATGCCTTGGCTCTCAAAACATTTTTGTCACCACCATGCACAAGCTTCAATTTGTCCCACGTCTGCTTTACAGTTTTGCAGGTTTTGACATCTTCAAATTTAACATCGGAGAGTGAGGAAGCAAGTTCTATCATCATGCAATTGTGCTCATGCTTCTCTCTCAATTGTTTGACTGTTGGTGCTCCTATGGGCAACACATAATCAGTATCTAAGTATTGAGTAACATCATTACCAATACCTAATAAGTGGAGTCTTATTCTGCTCTGCCATGAAGAAAAATTATCTTTGTTCAACTTGGGAACATCTCTTATGTTCATCTTTTGATCTTTAGCTTAGGTATTGAAACCTTCCTTTCTAAGCACACAGGCTCTGATACCAATTGTTAGTAATAACTGAGAGGGGGGGTGAATCAATGACCTCAAAACTTTAATCCTTAAATCAACCCTTAAAAATTATAAACACTAATTATGTCTCAAGTTATCTTCTATCCTATAAGATGTATGCCTTGAAATACTTTAATCAATTTTCTACTTGTTGGATTGCTTTGCTAATCTCTCTTCTGTATGATTACCGATAAACAGTTAACTATTTACCGAAACACAGTAAATATGCAGAGTATATCGATAAATTCATAAATGCATATGTGAAATGTAAAATAGTAAAGTGATAAACCATAAACACATAACACAAGGATTTTAATGTGGAAACCCTGTTAAGGGAAAAACTACTGGGACCGGTACCCCAAATTTTCACTCTTCTGAAGTGAGCCCTGTTAAGAGCCAACCCTGTATAAGTTTACAAACACACTGTTTAGGTGTGACCTTGTTAGAGGATTTAGAAATAGTTTTTCTACTAGTAAATGGCATCTAATGCTACCATCCTTGATCAAACACTCACTTGGCCTATCAATAGGTATCAGGTATATCCAATGCTACTTTTGTGATCAAACTTTTTGATAATCCTTGGGATGTATCTCAATTGAAAAAGACTTTTAAGTCCTGCTCGGTTAAGAGGCTTATATGCTTCAATGGTTAAACTGAAACACTAATGACCTGTTCATACATACAACTCAATTGCATATTTTTAGATCTATTGTAGTTCCATTACTTCACTGATCAATATAATCAAATATATACCTTTTCTCCACACTTGTTCTGCTCTATGATGCTTGTCTCACTATTCGTTAGTGTCTGAAAAATCTAGCTCTTCCTTTAGCTTGTTGATTAGGACTGAATGAAGACTTTCTTCTCCTTCAGATTTTCTTTAGCATCTCTCCTCTTCTCTTGTTCACCCCACACAAACAATTCGTAATGAATTGAGTTTGTCTCTTATAGACATGATTTCCTCTTTTCTTGACTTTCTTGATCTTGGCGTGTTCAACAATCTTTGCCAACAGATTTAAAGAAAATCTCTAGTATGATCTCATAGAGATCTTCTTGCCAACTGGACAAAGCAGCTTTAAATTAATTACTTATCTTCAGCTTTATTTGGATGATTAAAACAATGATAAGTATCTGTTAACTCTATATTTAGCTTCTTGACAGCTAAGCATTTTTGTCATTTTCTGAACTCTCTGTTCTGTCGGTCAACACTTTAGTTAGTCATCAGTGACAATTGACTGTTCTATTTGTGTGACTTTAGTTGTCATCGGGATCTCTGTCCTTGTCTTTTCTACCAGGAAACACTTAAATTTTGTCCGTTGGGTTACTATGTGTCTTTCTCATCGGGCAACACTGTAACTCTGCTCGTTGGTAATGTTGTGCATTTCCTTGTCGAGCAACACTATGACTTTGTTCTTTTACTCTGACTATTGGGTGCACTCTATCGGTGTATATAGTCACTTAGTGAATACTTGACTTATATGCATTACTGATAGCATAGCCTTTGATTCATCATTTCTTTGAATTCTTTTAGCAGTATATCCATGACTATACAGATTATATCAAGTTGACATCAATGACAACACAATACATTAACTGATTTAATGCCTTACATGATCAACTTAACATCTTCAAACATTCAATTAGTTACATGTCATCAGATAGGAAAGATATTTACTCTTGGTCAATTGGGTGCAAAAGATCCTACAGATCGAGGGGTAAGAGTTTGGGATTTAGAGAACATTTTGGCTAATATGAACCTACCTCTGGATATTGTCAGTGTTTCATATTTATAGGCATAACTTAGCTTCCTCTTATCATACTTAAAAGGACCATAATTAAGTTATGATATTTATTATACATAATTAAAGAGTAGTAAATATATTAAGTATTATATTACATAATACATTGTTTCTATCTATAGCTGTGAAAATAGTTAACAACATTAATGAAGTGGTCGAATACCTTGAGTGGGACGATGACAAGCTATCTTTGTCCATAACTGTACACAACAATGGAGTAGGGAAAATGATCTCAGTAAATGAAGTGTTTCCATCTTTACATTTGTAGAGATGGATATATTCAAAGGTCACTCTCATGCAAAACTTTGGAATTAAATCCTAGCAGAGAAGAAATCCAATCTCATATGTTAAGAGACTTACTGATTAAAAGATGAAATCAATTATGGAGGATGTTATTTTCATATACATGGACAACATTTTATGCAGGCGCATCTTGGGTTCATGGCAATACTGTATCAAACAAAAATATGTTTTGCTTTGGAGCTCGGTAGCTTGGTAGAGACATTCGATAAATTGCTTTGGAGTTCTTGGTGGAAGGCTCGATTCCTCGTCAACTCGATTATTTTCTTTGGCTCTATTTCACCAAACGGTCTCGGTTGTTGTTCCTGTCTATTTGATGTTTCATTATGCTCACATCTCACCGAGTAGGGTTTTTTACTGTTGGTTCTTCTAGCTGACATCTGCAGTTAATTTTTAGTCTTAGCATTAATTTAGGATCTCTTATTAGGGAACATGTGGACCTAAATCTAGGTCATTGCTTCTTCCTATGCAGATCTTTAGGATATTTTGGGGCCAACCTTTTCGGTTGCCTCCTGTATATATATATTGTTTATGTTCATAGATTAGGGGCAAAAGGCAGATCATAGGAGATAGATTCATAAAGAACTGTAAAAGAAGAAAGTTAAGAGATTATGGATCTCGCAAGCATGAGGATTGTTCTTTTTTTTTAATGTATATGGTCGTAACCGGGAAGGCCTCACAACCTGACATGTATGAAGTTTGATGATTAAATAAAGTCTCTACATTCCTTCTCTCCCTCTCTGTGTTTAAAGCTTCTATGTTGTGTTTTGCAAGTTGGTTTTGTGTTTGGGAGTGCCTTTGGCCCCAGCTATTGACCCTCCTTGCCAGGGATAACTTTAAGAAACCCCCTCCTAGGAAAAACTGTAAAATCCTGGAAAATCCTACATTAATTTAGCGGAAAAAATTTCTTGATGAAGGCGATTTTTTTTTCCAAATGAGGAAATGAAATAAAGGCGAAGGTGAATTTTTCCTTGCCGAATGAAAATTCCACAAAATCTCAGTGAATAATACATTAATGTGGGGGAAAACATATATTGTATGACGCAATTTTTTTTATTTTGAAGTAAAAAAATTATAATATATGAGGCGAATGATTTTCTTTTGAAGGGAAAAAAAAATATTTGTACTAGTGAATTTTATGTGTCGTTTGAAAATATATTTATTTTATTGGCTAATCTATCATTAATTATGGGAAAAACAAATATTTTATTGGCGATTTTCAAAAGATGGGACTCGTCAATGCGCCATGTGGGCCAACACCAACTAAGAACTTGTTTGCAGATTAAACACATTGGTATCGATAAGCACAAAAGGTTACATTGACACGCAACCTAATAGTAACATCCATCATTTTATAATGTTAAATGTATTATTTGAGACCGTTTGATGATCTTAGATCAATGGCTGAAATTTAATTTTGGCCCCAATTTATTGAAGGAAACAAATTTCTCCAGGAAGTCACCGAAATGATGACATGTATCAAATTAATCTGCATCATAACCATTATCTAATTAATGCAACATCACGTAATGACATAATGTATTACCTGTATCAACTCTTACATCTATTTGCATGGACGGTTGATAATGTATCATAGTTACCGTTAATAAAAGAAATGTTTTATCACTAACACTAAATCTGACTATTTCTAATTTCACACACTCGTGCATTTAATATGAAAGATTTACATAATTTTGAATGACAAATGAACCAATTTCACACACTCGTGCATTTAATATGAAATATTTACAGAATTTTGAAGGACAAATGAATTAATAAGGTTAGATAAATCATTAAGGGTTATTTATAGATGATCTACGCTTATTTCTTCTTCAATTATCCTTTGGTTTGGGTCTTCCTTTGCTAGTGCTTGAAAGATTGCCTCTGGTTTAGGTCTTTAGGCTATATAATTTTTTATATTCTAGTAGTTGTTTTTCAAAGATGAACACTCCTATCATTTGATAAGCACATCTGCGGAGGAACAAAAGGAATTTTTGTGCCTGGTCTCAAACCAAACCCTAGAATTAGTTTGTAAGGAGTTTGGAGCCTTAAAAAATGAGGTTGTGAGGATAGTGTTGGGCCGTGAATTTTTGGAAAATTTTGATAGGTACCGAGTTAACACAGACATTACGTCCAATTTTTTGGCATCTCTTATGGACCTTGGGGGAGAGAAGGTAGATATGATCCTTCTGTTAAGGAAGCTATTCAAACATGAATTCCTAGGTGACGTTGTTCGCGTTGCCATTTTGCACAATTAGGGGTGGGGATCTCTTGGGCAAGTGATTTACACAAGCTTCTTGAGCCAGACAAAAATGTGGCCATGCAACCTTTTCTTTTGAACCTGGATGTTCAGCAGTTGATGCGCCATAGGAAATGGGCACATATTGGTAGGGATTTTCTTCACAAATGGTTTCTATTGGATGACCTTGTGGACTACGGATGGTTGTATGAATTCAAAGAGCTTATCATCTCTGAAGAGTTCTACTTAGACGGATGGGAAAATCCTTAGTGTTGTGTCCCTATGGCCTGAAATTTTGAAATTTTGACTCTAGTAGGTTTTTTTTGTCACTACCTCACAATCTCCCTCATTTTGTCTTAAAAGTTTTGTAAGGACTTCAAGTCTTCAATTCCAAATATTGTAAATTTGTAGAAAATATTAATGAAAACTTTGCAACTTCATTTCAGTTTGTTTTTATGGATTTAAATTTAAAATATGTATGTGTGACATATGTGATTTTATAATTTGTGAATTTAAAAATGAACCAAACAAATGTTAATGTATGTGTGTTATTTATTTAACAGTAATAACTTAACTTTTGCATGTATCATGTCACATGTGTGCGACTGCAGAATTGTGAAAGTTTAAAGTATCTAGTTATTCTTTAAACTTTAAAGTAAGAATAAAATCTAAAATTAGCATAACAAATTTTATTAGAAATTCATAAAACATATAATAATTACAATGCCCTGACTCCCATCGAGTAAATATTGCCTCTTTGGTTGTTGATTTTTTCCGTTGTCACTGCATGTGGTATGTACATTGTACTATGAGTATTAATACCATCGACACATACCTTAAACCTATTTATTTAGAACCCTAATTTGTAAATGTATTAATCAAGACCCTTGATTGATCTTAGATCAATGGTTGGAGTTTTATCTCAGGCCCAGTTTCTCGAAAGAAACTAATTTTTGCAAGAAGTCTGCGGAATGGATACACGTCACAAGGTTGGTGTGATAACTTGCAAGAAATGAATGTCTTATTAGAGTGGCAGTGACATTATTTAACTGTGATGATCCACTCATTATTCATCAAGCACATCGCACGGTTTCCACAATTGTACTAGTATAGACTAGTTATTATTATAGTCACTATATTAGTAATTTCCCACACTCGTGCATTAATGAAAAGGATTTACCTAAAGATATGGAAGATATGGAACATGGCTATTTATAGATGTTCTTGCTTGCTTATTCATCAATTTCAATTTTCTTTTGCTTTTGATCCTCTTCCCTCTCGTTTTAAGTTTTTAGATTTATAGATTCATAGAATTTCAATTTTCTGTGTTGTTTGAAAATTTAGGTTTTTAGTTTAGGGTATTGAGGCTCTGCAAGTAGAGATGGACACACCAATTAGGTTGAGAACCACATCCACTAATGAGAAGAAGCCCTTTTTGGGCATGATACCAGACGAATTTCTCACTTCCGTTTGCAAGGAAGTGGGCGCTTTCATTAACAATGTTGTGTTGATGGTGCTCAGACATGAGTTCATTTGCAACAAGAAGATATATCATGTTAGCACAGATAAATTAGGTCCCACTTCCTGGCGTCTCTTCTTGACCTCAGAGGGGAGAAGGTAGACATTCTTATGCTCCTACGGAATGTTTTCAAGGAACAATTTTTGGTGGACGATGTCCAAGTCGTTGTCTTCGCCCAACCGAGGTTGGGGATCCCTTGGGCTGATGAAATTGAAAAGCTTATCCAGCAAGGCAGCAATGTGGAAAGGCAACCTTTCCTACTGAACCTTAATGAAAGGCAGTTGATGTACCATTAGAAGTATGCGCGACTAGGGAGGGACTTCCTATGGAAGTGGTTTCACCTCAATGTTATGGTGGAGACGGACTACACCTGGCTCGATGAATTCGCGGAGATTATCCTCTACAAACGATTCTTCTCAGACAGGGATGGAGAGTAAGACCCTTAGTGTTACTATTCTTGAAACAGAGGGTTTCCGCAGTTTGTTGTGTTTTTTTTTTTGTTATATGATCAACAAGTGCCCTTGTTGCAACAAATTTTGTAATTGTTTTTTAGGGATACTTCCTATTCAGTGATTCACACTCACACCATTTTGTAATTTGTAGGGGTCAGGCCCCAGGGGTGCGACTATAGTCTAGACTCTATAATTATAAAGCATATTATAATATTAGTGATGTAAATTTTTGAAATAATTAATGAAACTTTTTCTCTTCGACTTCGACCAATTAACATTTGATTTAGCTTTCCAGTTTACTCTTAATGAAAGTTAAAAATCTAGTTTACTATTAATGAATGATAATAGATTGTCTGGACTCTGGACTCTGTAATTTTGTTTAAATGTATAAATGCAATTACATAATTATTGTTATTTTCCTATCTTCCTCCAGAAACAAGACACGTATCAGTGTGTGAGATAATAGATTGTTTGTGTAATTTAGTTTAATAGTAATTTTGTAAAGAAATATAAAGACTAATAGTAATATATTGATAAATAATAAATTATATGCCCATTGCCATATCGATGTGTGATATCATATGAACCAAAAAAATGTAAAAATATTTAATGTATGTGTTTGATTTATTTAAGAGCAATAACTTAACTTTTCCATGTCAATGTGTCATGTGTGCGACTGTGGAATTGTAAAATTTTAAAGTGGAATTATCAGTTTGCATTTTATGGGTAATAATAATTAGAAATTTATCAGTTTACATTTTATGGGTCATGATAATTAGACATTTATCTGTGATTGCAATATTTTAATTAGTTGCATTTATATTAGATAGTTTCAATATTTAATTTAGTTTAAATTTAATAAATTTTTGGCGTATGGTGTAACTATATTTCTGGCAACCGTTGGATGAGCAGAGATTAATGACGTACGGTGTATTTTAGACCGAAAGGGAAAATAAACCCCATTTTTGCAATCCTATTCAGGAATCATGACATATGTACACTTTCACAATCGGTGTCATTTAATGATGATGTGTGAGGTGACTAGGTGACTACGAGTCTACAAGTCTATGTATGATGTATTATACTACTGACAAGTGACAAGCAAAAAGTAAATGGGACCTACGACACGAGATAGTGATTTCCAACGACCATTGGATGAGAAATGATCAACAACCCAAGGTATATTTTGGGCCTATTTGGGGAATGGTCACTTCTTTTTGCAAATGTCCCTCAAAAATAGGGCACGTGTCATGAATTAACACTCAGCTAAGTATAATTAAAATAAAAAATTGGAGTAAAATGGTAACTTAACATTTAATAAGCAATAAGCTCAATTTTGGGTCTCTGGAGTCCGGCTGAAGTTGTAAATTTGTAATGTCAAACAATTAAGTGAAACGTGTCCTAGTGACCTCAGATATCTATCTTCATAAATAAGAAATAAAAGTTAACATGAATCATGATTGACGACTCAGTACTCACGATTGTATAATTTTAACCTAAGTTTTTAAATGTTTAGTTCTTACTAGTATACTGTATTGGAGATTCAAAAAGGGGTTACAGCTTCTAGGTTGAGGATTGAGGAATGCAACAGAGTCTCTCAGCTCCCTGCCCACTCATAGTCTACACAAATTGAATTTTTGGGTAAAATATTGAACACCTACATCCCACCCTTTAAATTTTTCAAATCTAGTGGTTTATTGTTTAGATTGTAGTCATAGAATTGGGGTTGAATTTTCAATCATTCCTGTAAATTGTAGTTTTCACCTATGTATAATTATTTGAATTTTCCTACAAGTAAATAGTAATACCATAGTCCACGATGGGAAAAAAAATATACCAAGACTACGAGTAAAAGGCAAAGAAAGGAAATAGAGATAATAGACTTCCACAAATTGGTTAAAACACCAGGTTTCACTAATGAATTCCATGATATTTTTTATCCTGTTATCCATGGAAATAAGGGAATCATGGAAATTAGATTTGCACTTGAAAATAAGTGGAAGATTCAATGAATGATTCAAAATTTAATCCATTTAACAACATGGTAAAGGCAATGACAAATAAAATTGCAGCGTCAGTTGCTAGGTCAGCACACATGGCGTTACCTCAAGTATTCCATTGTCCAGAAATTGTCATGCTCTGCGCTAAAAATTATGATGAAAATAGAAAAACAATTGTCAATAAAAATACTCAGGAGGAAATTTTGTCGATAATCGAGACTAAATATCCTATTCTTTTGGACCTAGGGTTTGAAGCACAAAACACAAACGTGCACATTGATCTGGGAAAGTTGGTAGAGAATTATGAAAAAATAGATGCAATACAGAAAGATGCATATATCAGAGGAATAACAAGCAGTTCTAGTCTAGATCTAGATCATAAGCCTCCTTATGATTATGATATTTTTGTGTAATGGGTTCAAGATAGTATTTCCTTGCTAGCATTTTTTTTGGGATTAGATAGTAACAAATAAGTGGGTGCCAACATTCTTGAAATGATTTTTGATAGTCATTGTGAAAAAAAACCAATAAAGTATAATTTTATTGAGCACATTGTTCATTGCATGCAAGAACAATTACTAATTCTTAAAAAGGTTCATAGAATACATATAGGTTCACAACCTACTTGTGCTATCTTCTTTTAGCAAAGCATCATGCAATATTTCAGACAAATAAGCTTCAAAGTCAGGGCCAAAATCCAATATATGAATGGACACCTGAGATAAGGATGAGTGATAACAGAAGGAACTATAACAATTTTGTAGAGTTTTTTTTGGCACCAATGTATCATAAAATTATAGGCACTCTGATGCCTAGATTTTCTATGTCTTGTAGAGATTGCGTTAAACTCGGAAGTGAAATACAATTGGCTGACTGGTACTTCATGGAAGAATACATTGTGTTAAGGTTTTACGGTTTAGTGGTACAACCATAAAAACTTCCAATACATGTTACAAAGAGGGTATTTGGATTGAAATATGTTTGGCATATGGAGAGCACATATGTACTCTTTAATGGTCAGCAAAAGAAAATGATATTTCCTTCCTTGCCTTTCTCATTTGGAGGGTTCACATTTGAGAGAAGAGGATTCAAAGTGGAAAATATTTTTTTCAATTTTTCGCTTTGCTGTTGACAGTCACTGGCAGTATGATCCACTTGACATAATTGGAACAAAGATTAGAGAGAATGGGAACTCTACAAGAAAATTTCAACATGAGAGTATGCCATTAATAGAAAAATTTAAAAACATGGAGTCCTGGGACATGGGAAAAAAAGAGATGGAGAAATACGCCGCTGAAAATAATATTCAATACAAGAATTTTCATCACAAATTATGGCATGGCACAAACAGAAAGGAAAAGTGTAGCATAGGACATCCTACAATTTCTACCAGGAAGTTGCTCAACCATCTACAAAATCTATTTCAAAACACCTAGTGGTTCAATGTAAAAATGGTAATTGGACTCCAACAAAAATTTCTGATTTTTGGGAAATGAGGAAGAATCTCGGCCAGCCAAAGACCTCTGTAGATCTTTATGAAGTGGAAGAGGATGAAATATTTAGTGATTTGTGGAATGAGGAGCATCTAGCTGAAGCATATCACAATGATGATGATCGTTAAGATATTGCGGATGAGCAGGATTCTGTGAAGCCAACATCCACTGATGTATATTCAATTGTTACTGGAGTCGATGTTTCCACAAAAGAAAAATATAGCAAAGGGGCATAGATTATAGAAAAAATAGGTTTTCTAGGTTGGGGTGGTCTGAATCCCACAGGAGAAGGGCCTTGGTTTCCACTTGCCACAGCTGCTCCACCAAAGCGTGGTGAGACACTAGTAATTGGAGGTTCATCAGATAAAGGTACTACTCAGTCTCATACCCTTGCGCCTTTATTTGTTTCATCTTAAAATCTAGTTCTACCTTTGCCAAGCCCTCAGATTCAATATGAATCAATTGTCACTCCCACTGGTAGGGATGGAATGGGTAGTACTAGTGGTCCAAAAAGGACATTACCACTAGACATTAAATCAGTGGATCCCAGAGATCAAGGTAGTGTAAAGAAGCAAAAGGTTATGACAACAATGCCAATGGTGTCTGTGACTGTGAGTCCAACAATTGCCACACCTTCAGGACAAAACCCTTTGAACAATCCAAAAACCCCACTTGTAATGGGTCAGGGTGTTATTGTTACTAATCCTCATGGTGCAATTATTAGAACCACATGTGGAAGCTCGTACATCACTGCAAGTTCTATTTCATATTTCAAACATTCAATTGTGTCAGAAAAACCTGATTTTCATTTCAATGATTGTGTAACTAACTTTGAACAAACAAAAAATAGGAATAGACAAAATACTAATACATTGAAGAGGGATGCATTTGTTGCATCTCGTGATGTAGAAACTACATCAAATGGGTTATTTCCCACATATGACCCAAACAAAGAAATGATGGAGTTCATGGTTGTTATGCCCCCATCTAGAGATAATAATCCACAAGAGAGTCAGTTAGATCCATCTGAATTTCATGTTAGCACCCTCCAAATGGCTTTATCGAAAATTAAAAATGTGGACAAGATAAATGTGTCAAAAATGGCCAACCAAGTGGTCTAAAATTCAGTGATGAAGTTGGAGAGAGAGAAAGGAAAGCTTCTAGGCAGACTAGAAAAGTTACAGGCAAACCTGGAAAATCAAAAGGCAAAGGAGAAAGCAGAAGATAATAGGTGTAAATAATTACAACAAAGGATAAAAAAATTCTTCCTCCAAAGAAGCAATTGCATAGAAAGAACATATGGACGCAGAACAGAAAATTCTAAGGGAAAAATTGGAAGAGAGCAATAAAAAAGTTGAGGATGAAAAGGCCTCTTCAGTACATTTATACAAAAGCATGGATGATATGACACATGCAAACAATAACTTAAATATGGAATTGGAGAATGAGAGAGTAAAATCAAAACAGTGGGAAGAGAAAACAAAGGAAATAAGAAAACAAAGTGAACACCAGTTGTTAGAATTGAGAGAAGATCAAAAGAAGGCAAATAATACAATTAAATCTTATGAAAACAACTTGAATGACAAAGTAAACAATACAATCAAGAAAATAAAACAAGACGTTTGGGGGAAAATAAAGGTGAGTGGTGATACTTTGTGTGATTGGTTTGATTGAATGAAAGTCTTAGAGATGTTTTTGGGAAGCTCAAAGAGTACATTGAGAAGAACAAAAATATTTCTTAGAGAGAATATTGTAAAATAGATTTTGCAACAAATCAACACAACCAGTGACAGGTATTTGGCAAGCAAGGGAATTAATGACCGCGCTAGTGCAACAATAAAGACAACATATGTCTTTCAAAAATGTCATAAACTAACGGAAGGAGAGGAAATTATGGTTGTATATGGGAGAAAGCTCACCAAGATGCATAAAAAAACAACCAAAATGATAAGTCTTGGTTTTTCAAATCATGGTCTTGGTCCTAGTAACTCATCAACAAAATTCATTGGAAGATAATCTTACAAAAAAAGGTTGGAGGACACAATGATGTTTGATTCAGGCAAGCTTCCTCAGGACACAACTCATGAAGGCATTGAAAATTGCATCAAACTATTAACAAATTTGAATGTTGTATTAGATGGATCATTACTTTCAATTCAATCTTCCAAGTATGGATGGCTGACGAGGTTGCAGGTCCTATACTATAACTTGAAAAAAATTGACCTTCCAAATGACGTAGAATGGAGCATACTAAAAAAAATGGCAAAATCATCTCATCAATCATAATATGTGAAATTACTTTCAATTATATCTATATTTTATTTCTAATGGCTTGAATTGATTTTAAAGTTTGAACTTTGTTTTTTGAACAGGATTAATGTAGAAGATCAGATGCTAATCCTAATTTACTAAATCGGCATGTCAAATATAGAAATGTATAGTTGCAAAGATGTTGTACTTGTCTTATTGATTTTGATTATGAGACTTTACTGTAGGCAAATCGACCTGAAGTTGTTGTTGCTCCCTTATTTCTATAAAAGGGAATTCAGGGTCATTTGCTAAGGGCAATGAAATTGAAATTGTGTACTTACTACTATTAGTGAATGAATTGTTACATTGTATCATATTTGTAAATAAATTAATGAGAATCTCTATGAATTGTATCATATGAATTGCTATATTTTCAAAAAAATAATGAAAATCTTCAATAATTGTATCATATGAGCTGAATAATGCAAATTAAAACCATTATTAATTGTAGAATTGATGACATTATCAACCACATTCATTTTTTTTACATTGGAATATGCTATTATGCATAAATGATGATGAGATAAAGACAATGACAGTAAAGTCTAGACTACAACAATAAGTTTAATAAATACCTAGGACCTACTACTTCGATAACAATTGAAGTTGCCACATCATCTCATTATCAGTATCCTCATACTCATCGCCATCAACATCATAGTTTCCTTGGTTCTTCACTGTGTTTTCTTCACTCTGCATACCTTCGCTTAACTCAAGTTCAATGCTACTAGTACCAGTACCAGTACATGAGTCACTGATATCATTATCTCTGGCACTCCCACTTTGGTTAAAATGTTTCCCAACCCTCTTCTTTGACATTTCTTCCTCCATAATTTCAGTGCCCTATTGTAAGGAAAAGTATTGACATCATACCTAGATGTATAGAGCCTCAAGCAATTTTGCAAATTCTTGTCTAGTTTATTTCTTAGCTTTGACTTTAGGAACCCCAAAGCACTAAAAAACTCTCTCTTCCTCCATCGACCCCAATATCATGGTCATACATAAATCAGCAAGCTTGAAAAATTCTAATATTGAATCAATCAACATCTCGCTCTAAGCTAGATTTTTCCAAAGCCTTGTTACTGATCCATCTGCATGGGCGTTCCACATAATATTATATTGTTCCCTCATTGTCTGTAAAAAATGGCCCGATTTCTCTCTCAAATGAGATTCATCTAAAATTCTAGATTTAGAGTTACTCCATTGAACTCTTTGGTTTTGCAAAAATGATCTATCAAAGCTAGTAGCTTAGTTCGAAAATCTTTCAAATTGTTGATACTACAATATCGAGGAAACACAATAGCCATGGATTCAAGTAGTTTGACTGGAGGGAATCTTGTTCTAGTATGTGAGGAAAGATCATAGGCAATGTGCTTCATAGAAGCAGTTACAAAATCAACGATCTTGGTAAAGTCTTCCCTTTTAACGCTTGATAGTTGCTTCCTAGGGTTCTTTCTTTGTTCCTCGGACTCGACCCTAGAAAAGTAGTGTATTGGTATCTCAACTCCATGTACTTCTGCACATAACTCCATATTTGCACCAATATTTAAAAATTTATCAAGATTGTCCAAATTTGTGATGTTGAGCCAGTTGGCAAATTTTACATCATCACATGATCGATAGAGATTATCGAGCGTCATGCATGTCAATTTATGCAGCACAACATATTGCAATATACATAGCTCTTTGTTGGGCCTTATTCACTATATTTCTCATTTCCTCTAGCATGGGGAGAAGACCTTCCAACATTAAGAGTGTCTCTACATTACTTAACCTTCGCAGTAGCTTAGGAAATTTTGGTTGCCCTGATTCTTCATGACTTGAGTTCATTAGACCAAGAAATGACTTATATTCTGAAAAAAACTTGATGCGTGGGTGTATCATATTAAAATGGAAGCACTTCCATGTTAAGATAGTTTAGCCCTCCTTAGGGGGTGTTTTAGGTCATCACCATGTTTTCCTCTTATTTTTTCCTCTTCTACATCTTCTGTGTCTGTTTAGGACCCTGATTGGGCCTCTTCGGGCACTGTTTATCCCACCTGGCACATTTTATAGGGGTCCTGACCCCTAGGTCAAGTTCAACCTTGACCTTGACCTATGTCAAGGTCAACCTTGACCCTAACCTAGGTCAGGGTTGACCTTGACCTTGACCCAGGTCCCCCTTTTCAATTGGAAAGTTTGTCGGCTGCTGGGGGACACTCAAAAGTTCATTTCCTTGGCTATTTAGGGTTTCGAAGTAACGAATCTTAAATTATATATTTAATATAGGCCCACTTCTAGGGGTATAGGTCTAATTGGAATTTAATTCTCCTATGTAGGCCTCTCTAGAAGATTGTACCCTAGATTTGTATATAAGGAAGCTCTCTCCTCTCATTTTCAATCATCATCTACTTGGAGACAAGTACATTATCGTCTACTTTAAAGAATCCATTATCCTACATGTTTTCAAGCTTCCAAGTGTTCAATAAAGGTTTTCAAGTCTTCCTCTCAAGCATTCAATTTCTCCATTAAAGATCAAGGATTCAAGCATTCAATCCTTTGGAGGGATTTGGTTCGAGCATTCAAGATTCATCATTCAAACCCTATATCTATCCATCATGGTGGTGTGATCTTACTTCAAGATCCTTTGTGCATCCTCAAGATTCATTCATCCTTCCTTCAATGTGGATTCCAAACATACAATCATAGAGTTTTTGATTTACATTTATGATTTCTAATGTTGAGTCCAAGCTTTCATACTAACATACTTGTTTACATTCGAAATACAATTGCATATCTATTTGAGTATCATAGCTTTGTTGTTAGATCTAATTCTACTACTTTCTAGCATTCTCTATTTCAATTATTGATTTGAAGGTTAATTCCTTAATCAGGGCTTGACTAAGGCAAATCCCTCACCCAAAAAACAAAACCATTTTTCTTGCAGCTACAGGTACAGGACCGCAAATTATAGAGCAAATTCGGTTACTCTTTTCGGCCAACTTTTGGGATCTGCAAACAGAATTTTTGTCAGAGTAGTGCAGGTCAAGGTTGAAATTTTGGGGTACAATTGTGCCCCCGCATTTGGGTCAAGGTCAACCTAACTTAGAAAAGAAAAATATTTCTGGGTTTTCTTTGTCTCTATGTTTCGATTCCATATCCGATTGTAAAATTTCAAGAAACTCAACAAATACATCAGAAAATAGGTTTTTCTAGATCTACTACCTTCCAAGGTAAATGTTTCATTTCAATTAAGGTTTTAAGAAATTTAGATCTATTGTTTCACTTTATAATTAAGAAATTAGATGACCCTTTTCCTCTTTATACATAATTAGTTGATTCCTTTTTGCATTGATCGTCTCCTTTCGGTTAATCAATTGGGATC
>MU228487.1:535803-551725 GCA_018584345.1 Thuja plicata
TTAGTCCTTCGAAAAAGTGTTGAAATTCCCTGAATCATTTCGGACTTTGACAAAAATATTGGTAGATCTCTTTGATTAAAAGTTCATTTTTTTTGTATAGGAGCATGCTTACTGACAACTCCAAAAGCTAGATTCATTTTGTGGGCCATGTAGTGAATGACAGTAACTTAGGGTGCACAAGAAGTTTGTATCTTTGTGAAAAGAACACCCATGTGGCCTTGCATTACTGAAGCACCATCAACTCCAACACACACCAACTTTTTGGCAAATTTCATGTCATCTATACTTCCATACTCAATTAGCAAACTCTTTACTAGTTCAAATAAATTTTTCGTTGTCGCATTATCCTTCATTTTAGCAACAATTAGTAGATGAGGTTGGCAGAGAAATTGTGTACAGTATAAACATGCATACATACCCAGGAATTATTATCTACTGATGTAACCTCGTCTAAAGATAATTCAATAAAGTTTGAATCTTCAATTTTTGCCTTTAGATCCTCTTTTCAACCTTGGCAAGACAACTTGCACATTCCTATCCACTGTTTACTTACTAGTGGTTGTTAGGATAGTTACAAACTTTTAGAAAGTGTAATAAAGCACTCAATGATGGGTAGTCTTCCATAGGACGCCCTCTGCTCAAAATATAAAAGACAACACTTAACTGAACAATTTTTCCCATTTGTTCTACTTCCATTGCTCTTCCAAAAAAATCTTAAATAGAGCCTTTAACTTCAGCAGTATTCGTCTGTATATTCTATTGAAATTCAAATAATTTTGAATTCCTAACATGCTAAGATTCCTCCTATTTTTTCCATCTTATCACTGATTTTTCAAATCCATCTATGGTTTTCTTTTCGTAAACTTTACCCATATGATTATCTATGGTGTCAATTTTTAGCTGCAACCTCTTTTCCTTCTTATTTATCTTGGTGTAAATCTTACATCTGCATTCTACCGGAGGCTCACCTTCAATTGGATTGTCCACTAGTTCAATGAATGGATACTTTGACACTCATTCTATTTGAAAATTCCTCGACAGATCTCACATCTGATCATTTTTTGATTCTCTACCCTTTTTTGAATTGCATTTTATTTTCTTCTTCCTTGCACCATCATCATCTCTGGCATTCTCAGCCTCATCCAAGTCAATTATATCATTATGGCTACTCTATATATTTACCTGAAAATATTTTTCAAGTTCATCATGATCTGAGAGATCAGGTTCGCCGACTTCTTTAATATTCCACGTAGGTTTAGGTTGTGAATCTTGTAAATCTAATTGTGATGAAGGAGCTTCCCAATTTTGGCCAGAAACATTTCCAACACCAAAGTACAATGATAAGGTTCTGCATTTTTCTATCCTGATTGGCCTCTCTTGGCTTTCCCCACATGTAGGAGCCTTACCCTTATTATTGTTTGACATCTCCAACAAAATAAAGGCTACCAAAAAAATGTTAACTTGTTGAAGAAGTGACAATAGACTATAATATATATAAATATGATTCATTGGCTATAAAAACATGTATGAGGTCTCTCTACTGACAACACTGACCAGTGACCACTAACAGGTCCCCACCAAATAAGAATGAGCTCAAAATTTTAGAGTCGCAAATAGATAGAGGTGAAACCTCAGGTGAAATTAGGAATCAGAATAATAATCACTTACCTTTGTCTCAATTGCAGTCGCCAATGCACTCAATAGTATGAAACTTCACTATCGATCAAATAGAGATATCAAAGATTCAGAACCAACTGAACCAAATTGTGTACAATAATCCTGATCTATGAATGTATTTATACTGATCCTTTTTGGCAAATTTGGTAGGAGGTATTAGGTATACAAATATTTGGTCAATCTTGCATAATTAGAACGTGTCTTATGTTATTTTTGAGGTGATTATGGGTCGCCCAATAACTTGCTACGATTAATAAAGTTGGCAAAAATGATTCAGTTTGAGACACGGGTCTGCCAAATGACAGGAAAATTTAGGGCCACCTATAAATATATATGTATAAATCCATTAGCGAATATAGGTCGTCGGTTTGGGGCCACTTTGAAATTGTAGGTGAATTTTTAAAATTTACCGTGTCCAAAAAATAGATTCGATTGGTGATATTACATAAGAAATGGAGAAAATTAAATAAACAAAGGGGCAATGGGCCTGGGAATTTGACCCAATATTTATGAAGTTCAGGCGATTGGCCAAACCCAATAGATGCAATATATTCACCAAATCCCTAATAGTCGATGGGTGACATTCGCCAAATGGTAAATAATCGCCACTAAAATAATTTGTTCTCCTTGCGTCAGGTGGCATCAGATCGAGGAAAGATACAAGGTTCCTTATTTTAAATCCTAATTGTTTTTTTTTGTGCGGTAGAAATTCATGATCTAACCTAAAATCATTGAGGATTTGAAGATGGTTCGAGGGAAGTGAGATTCAGATCCAGGCCTAGCTGATATGCTAAGGTAGATTACTGCTAGATTGGAAGTTGTTGAGATAAATTAGAGCCAAAGAAGACATATTGAGGATGTTAGTGATGATGAAGTCAAAGAAGTGCAGGCAAAAGTCACACCTATACCTGTGATAGATCCAGGAGAAGAAAGAACTCTGCAACCTTTGACAAATTTAAAGTTCACACCACAGTTTAATCCTCCTGAGTATAGTGGAAAGATAGATTCAAATGAGTTGATAGACTGGATAATCAAGATGGAGAAATACTTTGATCATGAGAATGTATCAGAGGAGAAAAAGGTGAATATTACAATCAAAAATTTGAAAGGTCATCCATCCTTGTGGTGGGAGCATTTGCAATTGGATTTGAAGAAGAAAGGAAAAGACAAGATCAAGGTATGTGACAACATGACAAAACAATTAAAGGGCAATTTTCTACCTTGTGATTAACAGATTAACCTAGTTAGGACAATGAAAAGTTTAAAGTAGAAAGATAGCTCAGTGAAGGATTACACTAAGGAATTCTATAGATTAGATATCAAATCTAGACATGTTGAAGTTGAGGTGGAAAGAATTGCAAGATATTTGAATGGATTAAGGATTTCTATTCAAGAAGAGATCAACTTGGTAAAGATGGAAAGTATTAAAAAAGCTTATCAGTTTGCCCTAAAATCTAAGGAGAAATTAACAAAAGACATGAGCAAAGACAAAGAGGAAGAGGTGGTAGATTCTCTAGAGAAAGAGGCAGATCTTATGGTGAAAATACTAGATTTGATCAAGATAAGACAAATCAGGACAAAGGCAAGACTGAGTGGAGAAGTGGAAGTTCATTCAGAGGAAGGGTTAATTACTCCCAAGGAGGCTATAACATAAGTGGATTCCAAATAACTTGTTACAATTGTGGAGAAGAAGGACATAGATCATTTGAGTGTACACATGCAAGAAAGAAAGTTTATAGTAGCAGAAATGCATTGGTGCAAGAAGATTTACTGAATGAACCTGAAAAGGAAGGAAACTTGATGGTTAGGAGAACATTGTACAGTGAAAATAAGGAAGATCCAATGAGGATTTTTTTTTTAAGACCATATGCAGAGTTGTAGACCAAGTTTGGAAAGTAATTGTTGATAGTGGAAGTTCAGATATTCTGGCATTCGAGGACATGGTTACAAAGATTAAGTTGGAGAGATTGAAGCTCCCAAAACCATATAAAATTTCATGGGTCAAAGATGACCATACACTCATGGTAAGTGAACAATGTTTTGTAAATCTAAAAATTGGAAAGTATTTTGATAAGGTTTTGTGTGATATCATGCCTATGGATTGTTGTCATATTTTGTTGGGTAGACCTTGGAAATATGATAGACATGTTATACTTGATGGAATATTGAATAAATATACTATTTGGGCTGATGGAAAGAGACAAATATTTTTACCTTTGGTTCAAGAATCTGTTGGTGACATATGTACATCTATGAAAGTTTGTTTGATGGAAGAAGTTTGTTAAAGATCTAAAGAGAAATGATGTTTGTTATGGTTTGATTCCTAACAAACCGACTGAGAAAACAGAAGATAAAATTCCTAAATGATTTGATAATTTGCTCACTGAGTACAAAGAAACCATTTCAAATAATGTACCTGATGGTTTTCCACCGATGAGAGATATTATTCATTGTATGGATCTGATTCCTGGAGCTAGTTTTCTAAACAAGGCACCACACCAGTTGACGTTGACCGAGAATGGGGAACTCAACCGACAAGTTCATGAGTTGTTGCATAAAGGTTTGATCAGAGAAAGTTTTTGTCCATGTGTAGTACCAGCTGTGTTAGCATCTAAGAAGAATGGAGAATGGAAAATGTGTACTGATTCGAGAGTTATCAACAAAATCACACTGAAGTATCAGTTTCTTATAACGAGGATGGATGATATAATGGATTGTTTGAGTGGAGAAAAATATTTTACCAATATTGATTTGAAGAGTGGATATCATCATATCAGAATTAGAGAAGTTAATGAATGGAAGACTTCTTTCAAGAGAAAAGAAGGTTAGTATCAGTGGTTAGTTATGCCTTTTGGTTTAACTAATGCACCGAGTACTTTTATGAGGTTAATGAATGAAGTTCTGAAGAAGTTCTTGGGTAAATTTGTGATCATATATTTGGATGAAATTATTATATTCAGTAAGACCAGAGAAGAACATTTGTTTCACATTAGACAGGTATTACAGAGATTGAAAGAGGAAAAGTTGTTGATTAATTTGAAAAAGTGTTCCTTCATGAAAGAAGAACTTGTGTATTTGGGATTTGTGGTTTTAGGTGATGGTTTGAAGATGGATCATGAGAAGGTTGAAGCTATACTTGATTGGCCTACACCTAAAAATGTCATTGAGGTAAGTTAATTTCATGGATTAGCAAGTGTTTACCAAAAGTTTATCATAAATTTCAGTTCTATTTGTAATACTATGACTGAGACAATGAGGGGAGACAAAAGAGAGTTCAATTGGACTCATGGAGCTGATAAGAGTTTTGAGACTTTGAAGCAGAAGGTTGTTGAATTGTCTATGTTAGTTTTACCTGCTTTCAATAAGGTATTCCAAGTTGAGTGTGATGCAAGTGGCAGTGCAATAGGAGCTGTGTTGACTCAAGAAGGTAAACATGTTTTCTTTAGTGAGAAGTTGAATGATGAAAAAAGGAAATATTTTGCATATGGTCAAGAATTCTATGCTATTGTTCAAGCCCTAAAGAAGTGGAGACATTATCTGATGCCAAGTGACTTTGTGTTGTATACTAATCATTTAGATTTATAATATTTGAGTAGTCAGAATAAGTTGAATCAGAGACATATGAAGTGGGTAGAGTATTTGCAGAGTTTCACATTTGTGATAAAGCATAAGAGTGGAGTATCCAACTGAGTGACTGATGTAATGAGTAGAAGAAATATTTGATGACTGAAATGAGAATTGAAGTTCTTGGTTTTAATGATATGAAGCATTTGTATGAAACTGACCTTGATTTTTCTGAGCCATGGAGAATGTGCATAACACCTATTCCAGATCAACTTAGTAGGTTTTAAGACTATTTCATTCAATAAGGTATGTTGTTCAAAGGATTTTAGTTATGTATACCGAGAGGATCAAGGAGAAACATAGTAGTGGTTTGGCAGGACATTTTGGCATGGACAAAACATTGAGTTTACTGAAGGAGAGGTATTTTTAGCCTTATTTGTATAAGGATATTCATAAATTTGTCAAGAGTTGTGGAGTTTGTCAAGTTACAAAATGAGTAAGTTAGAATACTAGATTGTATACATCGATTTATGTTCCTGAGAAACCTTGGAGTGATATCAACATGGATTTTTTTCTTGGCTTACCGAGGACAAAAAGAGGTAATGGTTCCATATTTGTTGTTGTGGATAGATTTTACAAGATGACACATTTCATACCATGTAGGAAACATTAGATGTAGTGCATATAGTACATATTTTCTTTAGAGAAATTGTCAAACTGCATGGATTATTGAAGAGTATCATCTCTGAATGAGACAGTAAGTTTGTTGGCTATTTTTGGAAAATACTTTGGAAAAATCTAGACATCGAGTTGAAGTATAGTTCTACATTTCACCGACAGATTGATGGACAAACAAAGGTTGTAAACCAAATTTTGGGTAACTTGTTGAGATGCTTGGTTGGAGACAAATTGAGTAATTGGGATGTGATGTTAGCACAAGAAGAGTTTGCATACAATGATTTAGTGAATAGGAGTACTGGCAAGACACCCTTTCATATTGTTATTGTCACACAACCGAGAGGTATATCAGACTTGAGAGATATTGCTGGTGAAGAGAAGAGAAGTGTTGAAGGAGAAGAATTTGTTGAGTTTATGAAGACATTGCATGAGGAAGTGAAACATAAGTTGGAACAAAGTAATCAGAAATACAAGGATAGTGTAGATGGATCAAGAAGACATAAGGTTTTTGAGGTTGGTAATGAAGTGATGGCTCATTTAAAGAAAGGTAGATTTCCTATTGGAACATATGGTAAATTGAAGATGAAGAAATTTGATCCTTGCAAAATCTTGAGGATGTTTAACAGTTGAAATTCTTATGAAGTGGAGTTTCCTGATGAAATGGATATATTACCTACATTCAATATTTTAGATTTTTATGAATATCATGAACTTGATAAAAAAGTGACATTACCAAGTGATTATCCTAAGAAATAGATAGAAGAAGTTGAACAGATTTTGGAACAAAGAATTGACGGAAGCACAAGAGGAAAGGATTACATAGAATACTTGGTAAAGTGGAAGAACAGACCGATTGAAGATTCTACATGGATTTCTCAATCTGATTTGGATTCAGCTCAGGTTGTACCTCACTCATGATTCAGAGAATCATTTATTTCAACCCTAGGTGTCTGATGCAGGAGCATCTTGGGTTCATGGCAATCCTGTATCAAAAAATGTTTTGCTTTGGAGCTCAGTAGTTTGGTAGAGACATTTGGTAAATTGCTTTGGAGTTCTTAGTGGAAGGTTCAATTCCTCATTAACTCATTTATTTTCTTTGGCTTAGTTTCACCGAACGCCCTCGGTTGTTGTTCTTGTATGCTCGGTGGTTATTTCTATTCTTGTCTCACCAAGTAGGGTTTTTTACTATTGGTTCTTTTGGCCGACATCTGCAGTTAATTTTTAGTCTTAGCATTAATTGAAGATCTTTCATTAGGGAACATGTGGACCTAAATCTGGTTCGTTGCTTCTTCCTATGTAGATCTTTAGGATCTTTTGGGGCTGACCTTTTTGGTTTCCTTTTGTATATATGTATTTATTCTGTTCATAGATTATGGACAGAAGGTAGATCATAGGAGATAGATTCATAGTGAATTATAAAAGAAGAAAGTTAAGAGATTGTGGATCTCACATGCATGAGGATTGTTCTTTGTTTATTTTTTAATGTATATATTCGTAATCGAGAAGGCCTCAGAGTCCAACATGTATGAAGTTTGATGATTCAATAAAGTCTCTACATGCCTTCTCTCACTCTCTCTTTGTGTTTAAAGCTTCAGTGTTGTGTTTTGCAAGTTGGTTTGGTGTTTGGGACTGCCTTTGGCCCCATCTACTGACCCTCCTTACGTCAACATCTTAAATAGAGAGAATTTGGAAAGGCTTGAAAGGAACAAGATATGTATTAAAACAACCAATAAAATCATCTGCCAATTGTTTGGTATTATACTAGTGTTTAGGAAATGTATAAAAAAGTATATTTTTAAACTATGTTGTAAGATGGTATGTTCACTCAATTATGTAGTTATAATTAATATTATGGTATGTTCACTAGATCAAGTGAATTTTGAGTATAATATACTAGTGTTTAAGCTCGATGGTGAAATTTTAAGAACCCGTCATGTAGGATGGTTTATTCTCTCAAGTGTAGATTACATGGCTTCATTAATCTTTGTTGTAAATTCAACAACCCAATTATATCAAGGTGAAACATAGAAAAAACTAGACAAAAAAAACACACACACACACGAAGCAACAAAACCCTAGGAGTGAAAACTATAGAATAAGAAGAAGCTAACCCTGAAGTCTATAGAAAAGAGGTCAACGTCTACGATTTGAAAGCTCCAAAAGGTCAAATAATGATCGAATCCAACAACTAGAATGTGCAAATGATTGGTGAAATGGGGAGAAAAGTGATCACTTGGGGGACGTCAGAGTTCACAGGGAAGAGCTTCAAAAACACAATCATGGAATGAGCAAACAAATCCATTGACCTCCTTTCAAACTTGCACAACAATTTTTCCTCCACAACTCTGAAATTCCCCCAACTTCTTTCCCCACCAGACAATATCACTTCCTTGTGCAACCAATTCCTAATTTGTTTGCCTCAAATTTGTTTGTGGCTAAGTTCCTTGTTTAGTATTAGGATTATTAGGATTAGTTTTAGGATTATTAGTATTAGGATTATTAATCATGGTTATTATTAGGATTATGGTTAGTATTATTAATCATGGTTATTACTAATCATGGTTAGCATTAATCATGGTTATTATTAATCATGGTTGGTATTAGGATTATTAATCATAGTTCTTATTAGTTATGGTTAGTATTAATCATGGTTAGTATGAACCCAATTCTAACCTAATTTATGGTATAAACCTAAACCCTTGTCCTAACCCTGACCCTTAGCTCTAACTCTAATCAATTCCCTAGTCTTCACCATAATTTAAACCATGATATAAACCCTAAACCCTGAACATAATCTTAAACCCTAATCCTAATCCTAAATCATAAGCCCTAAAACCTTATAAAAATCTTAACACTATTTATAATTTCAATCATGATATAAATCCTATACCTAACCATAATAATATTCCTCAACTCTAAACCATTATCCTAACCCTGAACCCTATCCTCTCATCCTAATCTTACCCCAATCCCAAATAATAAACCCTAATTGTAAATGCTAAATAATATCCTAACCCTAATTATATATGCTAAATATTAGTCCTAAATTTTATTGCTCAATCATATCCTAACCCTAATTGTATATGTTAAACCTTAATCCTAAATGCTAAACCATAATCCTAAATAATAAAACCTCATTGTAAATGCTAAGTCATATTATAACCCTAACTGTATATGCTAGATCTTAATCCTAAATGCTAAACCTTAATATTAACCTAAATCATAATCCTAAATGGTAAACCCCGATCCTAATTATTAAACCCTAATCTTGAATGCTAAACCTTAATCCTTACTCCAATTGTAAATATTGAACCCTAATCCTAGCCCTATTTGTAAATTATAAACACTAATTTTGATTGCTAAAGCCTAATCCTATTTGTTGAACCCTACACCTTAATTGTAAATAGTAAACCCTAATTCTAAATGTCAAACCATAATCTTGAATCCAACTCTAATATATACCCTAACCTTAATACTATCCATCATGTGGGAACACGATTATAGCCAAAATAATGAACCTAACCTTAAACCATAATCCTAATCATAAATCATAAGCCCTAATAGATATAATGACATAATGACATTTAACGTTAATACCAATTTCTTTTTTTGTTTATAATATTTTTCATAAAAACCTAACTTAGATAAGGCCACTATAGTACGACTCTTCAAAAATTCATCCACATTTTGACAAAAAAAATGTTGATCATAATAGGAGCTCATTATAGAGATCATGCATGCATGTGTTTCATAAATATCATAGCCATCACCCATATCCCATATAGGAACATGATACATAACCATCATAATCTTACATTACATCACATCCATCTTGCATCATTACACATGTTAGCACATCATATCATAATAAATAATAAGCAGATAACACATCCTAAATAGACAATGAATTAGAATCATCATAAACATGTTGTAATCCATCACATATGTATTATAAATCACCATCCATCACATGAATAATAAACAATCCACATTCCATAAATGAACACAAAATATAAGTTTGTTGCCAAAAATCATGTCTCATCTCATATATATCATAAAAATGTGTATCAATCATAATAAGAAATCCTCAAAGGTTCAAAAAATATCACACAAAATGAGGGCTACTTGACACTATCTCTGTCTCCGTCTCCTAAAGGTCACATGGTGCTACTATTAGGGCTTGTTGGAGGTGGACCATGAATTAAAAACACTAAAAGGTGCATCATGAATTAATTATTGAATGGCATTAGAAATAAAAAACAATGAATTAATTATGTAACTGTATAAGTCAAATAAAATTCTATCAATAAATCAATATCAAATAGATAATATACTAATCGCATACCTCATACATTTCAATCATGTCATTGATCTTCTTCTTCATCCAACTCATCATCATCATCATCATAATCATCACCATCATCATCATCGTCATCATTATCACCACCATCACCATCACCACCATCATCATCATCATAATCATCATCATTATCATCACCATCATCATCGTCATCATCGTCATTGTCATTGTCGTCATTGTCATCATTGTCATCATCGTCATCATCATCGTCGTCATCATTGTCATCATTGTCATCATCATCGTCGTCGTCATCATCGTCATCATCCTTGTCGTCGTCGTCATCATCATCATCATCATCATCATCATCATTGTCATCGTCGTTGTCGTCTTCGTCGTCATCATTGTCATCGTCGTCGGCGTTAGCATCATCATCTGATAATCCTAAAGGATAATAATTTGTCATTAGTATACAAGGAAATAGTTTTTTGACTGTCGATAACATGATCACCGAGTGACAACATACAAACAAGTGCAATGGTCACCGAAACAGTTAAGTGCAAAGGTCACTAAAACAGACAAGAACAGTGAACACTGAAATTAGACTATCACCGACAGATAGTTTATAGAGTAAACCAAGAGCATAGTTTACAGAGTAAACTGACAAACAATTCAGAGACATCACCGAGCACAGACTACAAAGCAGACCGAGCACCAGTCTACCAAGAGACAGTTTTATTTTTGAGAAAAGTGGATCTGAGATACACGTCAGATAAAGCACTTCAGTATTATAATTAGCTTTATGCTTAGCTATAAAACCATTTATTGAGGAACAAGTAAAGCATATGTAATTATTTTAATCAGTCTAACTGATTGTAAACATGCAAACTAGGAGATCAAGGTCAAGTTGTAAATCTTTGATCATAAATTTTTTATTGTAAAGCATGAAAACTAATTAGGTCAATACAATGTATAAATAGATGTAGTAATCAATCAGAACATGATGATTGTAGCCGCAACAGACATTTATGGATCAGACAGAGAGTTTCATGCAGAAGGACACAAAAGACATAATTCAGTTATGAAGAACAAGATTCAAGGCTACCGAGCAGAACAAGGGTATTAATCAATCACTATAGGTGGTACATATACCTTGTGAACTTAAAGGATCTATAATTAGTAATTCAAGATTGCATACCATCATGTCAACAAGTATTTTTGACTACTCTCTAACAATTGTAGCAAATAAAAGAAATCCTTTAAGAAGGTGGAATTAACAGTCTTATTGTAAATCTCTTAACCGAGTGCACACTTAATAGTGTTCTTAAAATCTCTTAACCGAGTAGACCTAACCAGTCTAAAATGTTACTCCTAATAGGGTAAGATCATTAGAAGTGATCACACTTGTAGCCGTAACAGGCACCTTCCATTCTATAGACAGTGAAGCTTTGTGGGTTTCATCCCCACCACAATTTTTACCTTCTAACAGGGGTTTTCTGTGTTACCAATTCTTGTGTCATGTGTAACTACTTTTCATGAATGTTTACATGCTATTAAGTTTATGATTTGATATTACATGCATAAGGTAGAAATGCAATATGGTCGATAATGCAAGGAAAGATTACTAAAGGGTTAATTGATAAAAAATTTAAGGGTATTGATTCACCCCTCCCCTCTCAGGACACACCATTCCAATATTCCAACAATTGGTATCAGAGCTAGATTTCTTATTTTCAAAAGTTTAAAACACTTGAGAGAAAAGATCATACAATGGAAAGGTATAAGCTTGATAAGAATATTGAGAATCAGAAGTTGCAGATATAGATCTTCTATGAGCAATACAAAGAAGCAAGAATCAAGATGAGAGAGATACTGGATGAAAGAAAAGTTATGACATCTTCTACAATGAAACTGAATATCATGAAGAAGAGATACCTGATTTGTTTGAGTCATCAGGATCTACATCTAGCAATACATCTGACACATCTGAAGGAAGCATTGCAAGTCTTAATGAAATCAATCAACATCTGACTGAATAAGTAAAGGTACTGCAAATCAGTCAAGAGACACAGATGGTAAGAATGATTGATGTTATGAATAATGCTAGACAAGCTAAACAAGAAAGAACATTAGCTATTGATGATAGGAGGAAGATCACTGAGAAGTTGTAAGAGAGAGAAACTGAAATAAAGAGACTTACTGAACATCATCATGAGATCGCCAATCAAATAGTTCTTATGAGTCATGAGGCCAACCAAGTGAACATAGAACTCAATGGCAAATTGGAAGCTATTGGTGAGCTAAGAGAAGAAAATGAGAAACTAAAGCATGAATTAAGGATTCAGCAACAACATAATGATATGATCAAGAAAGCTGAAGAATATACAAAAAGAATGTATGATTTTCTAAATGAACAAAGAAGACTCAACAACAATATCGGTCTAGGGTATACCGAGCATGGAGAATCATCAAACCAAGCTGATAAAAAATATGTCTACACAAATCCAAGAGCAAAGAAGCAGTCATGCAATAACTATGGAAAACCAGGCCACACTTCAAATGTTTGTAGGAGCAAAGCTAAAGGTGTTCCTAAATCCACTTCTATATTCATAGGCAATTTTTATAACTATAAAAAGCATGGAAACAAAGTACATGAATGTAGATATAAGGTGAACAAACCAAAGAAGGAATCCTAAATGGAAAAATATTGTTCCACTTGCAAAATGCATGACCACACATCTCATGAATGCAGGAAAAAGAAAAACAAGCATGGAAACCAAAAGAACAAGAAAATTCTTATCAACCAAGAAGAGTCGGTAACTCATATGTTTGGGATTACAACACATGGGAAAATTGCATAGCATGTGGTAGATATGGACACGTAGCTGCAAACTGCATGAGGAAATGGATAAGAAGGTCTAGGAACTGGACTAACTTCAGAATGGCATGCTTACACTGTCATAAGGTCGCTCACCTAAGAAAGGACTACAGAGACAGAGTGACAGAGACAAGCACTTTTGCTAATGGGAAGACTATTGAAGATATCAGGAGAATGAGAAATCAAATGTGGAGGAAAGATTCAAGCAAAGATGATGTTGGACCAAGCACCATAGTTGGTGACACCTCATCCAATGGATATGGTGATATCACCACCCCCACTTAAGCAAAACAAGTAATTATGGAACTACACTCTACATAGCTATATTTTACATCAGTTCCAATATTCATTGATAATATGCCAAATTAGCATGAATGAAGATGCACTATGGTATTACTTGTTATGATTTTGTGAATCCAATCTCGTCGGTCAATACACACCGAGCATCATCAATGTACATATGAAAAACAACCAAGTTATTAATGTAAATCGAGCATCGTCGGTAATCATGTAAAGGACAATCAAGTGTTCGCTACATGTCGAGCATCGCCGGTGAACATGTGTGAAGTACAACTCATTTGTCACTTACTCTGAGCATTGTATACTCACTAAGGATGAAGTCTTTGGTATGATGCCTGAGTGTCATTGTTACCAAGTGGTAGCTAAAGCATTTAATGCGCCACTTAGGTTATTTTCTATAAATAGGGCAATGATAGCTCATTTCATTCACCAAGCGAGAAGTGAATATAACAGATCAAAGAAGAGCGACTGAAAGTGACAAGTTTGAAGATTGATTCACATTAGATTCAAAGGTGACTCCAATAAATTCCTATCATCTACAGAGAAGATCATGTAAGTACCAAGACTTACCGAGCTCATAGATCATTACAGAGCAAGCCCTAATTTCAAGAAATATGGCAGCCACATCACGAGTCACAAAGATCAAGAATGCAAAGGACAAGAAGGTCAAATTGGTCAAGAACAAAACCTATGAAGAGCCTAAGTATAAATTTTTCCCTGAGGTTGCTTCACAACCCGACGACCAAGGAGCATTCTTGAGTATACCTCCTAGGGTTTTTCTAGTTGAAGACGTCTGAGCATATATCCACTGCAAGGTTGTAGAGATCAAAGATCTTGAGGTTGAAGAAGCTTACAAGAAGATTTGCACAGATGGAAACCTTAAAGATGAACACAAACACATTGAGGTGAAAGGGTTAACAAATTCCCTAATGTTCCCACAAGAGTTCAAGACTGAGTGGATTCAGATAGTACACATATGAGTACATGATAGAAAAATGTGGTTAGATGAACCAAAACCAATCACTAAGGATGTGATTCATGTAGTAATACATTGGTCAGTAACTGACAAGGCTAAATCCCTAGAACATCCTTCTCGCCCTGAGATTGAAAAGTTAATAGCTGCAGTATGAGATGACAGAGGTTTAAAGTTAATTCAACCACCGACCTGGAGATGAAGTTTGATGCATGTGTACTAGGGTACAAAATATACCAAGCTAGTAGATTGAACAATATAGCTTGTGGAGCAGTTGACACTGCTTATAAGATTGTGAAGAAAGGACTACAACTGGACTTATTCGAGCTGCTACTGAAGCAACTAGAGGATAATATGAGGAAAATTAGGTCAGCCAGA
This sequence comes from Thuja plicata, assembly GCA_018584345.1. Classification (NCBI taxonomy): domain Eukaryota; kingdom Viridiplantae; phylum Streptophyta; class Pinopsida; order Cupressales; family Cupressaceae; genus Thuja; species Thuja plicata. Next base: position 550,549 of record MU228487.1, read on the forward strand.
TCTAATTCATGTAATTTTGGTTCACTCGTCATGTGCACATTTTCTACTTTCATAATTTCTTTCCATCTATCGATAATGTCAATTGGGACACAAACCGACCAGTAACTGCACAAATTAGTGAATTTATTAAATCACTAGGGGATAATTTCACATCTGTAATGGATGCATACTTCACTACCTTCAAGGACATAATGCAGAAGATAATGAGGATACCTGCACAACTGGTTGAATAGTATAAGGATGACATATGTTTCATAGTGGATACCGACACCACTTTAATAAAACTAGTTGTACCGAGAACAACATGGTTACCACCACTAGATTATGAGATCAACATTGATCAAGCCACAAATGATATTGAAGCCCTGCTAAATGAAGCAGTGGACAAATCATTAAGCATATTTGGAACTTATGAGGAAGCCAAGTCTAGAATCAAGACATGCTTATTAGTGAAGAAAATTGATAGAAAGAAGACAAAAATGGTGAAAACACTTGAGAAGAAACTATCGGTAAATGATAAAGAATCGGAACAACAAGATATTGATGACATTATTTTGCCATTAGTACACTTAGTGAAAAACATTGACAGAGATCATCGGTACAAGCATAATCGGTAGACTGCAAGAATAACCGGCAGATAGCGAGGATACTCGACAGAATAAAAAGTCACAAGAAAATGCTAAGTATGGAATTGATCGACGAACACTGATAAGTGTTAACACCGACGAAGTAAACAGATCATCACCGACGACACAGTTTTGAGAACAAAACCGACGGAGCATAGAAAAAGCATACTCGACGAACAGTTCAAGAAAGGAACACCAACGGCAAAGAAAACCAACAGACTGACAGCGCAGACCGACCATCATAACCGATAGTCAGTTAGAGAACCCGCAAATAGTGGGTCTGAGTTTTACACGTCAGATAAAGCATTGTAATTCTATTTATAGAGTTTTAATTTGTTTTAAATCATTACTTGAGGGTCAACCATGCATAATGTAAATGTTTTAAAGCATCCTAATAGATCTAAAACATATCTAACTAAAGATAAAGGTCAAGTTGTAAACCTTGGATCTAGAGTTAACTTGCGAAAGCATGAATCAAGAATTGAGCTAAAATCTAGTATAAATAGATGTTCAATCAATTGTGAATTATGAATTCATTATTGTTGATAGCC
>MU228487.1:556073-583197 GCA_018584345.1 Thuja plicata
TTCTCTTATGCCTCCTGAATCAAAAAGGGAAGAAATAAATGAAATCATGGAGAAATATGAGAAAAATTTCTTACCCAAAATGAGAGCCTACAAATTTCTGGAAGAGAAGTTTATAGAGCTAGAACAAAAAGCTCATGATAAATGGAGAAAGATACTCAATCCTGCTAAGGAGAGCAGTTATGAGAAGGAAACTGTCACTCAAAGAGATAACTCAATAGCTAAGTTAGACAGTGAAGAAGTTCAAATAACCGGCCAGAAATAGGTTGATATTATAGATGAAGAATGGCCTAAAAACAATGAGGAAAATCAAGTAGCAGCAAGTCCAATTCACATTAGTTTAGATGATGAAGAAGTTACCAAAGAAGAGTTAACTATAAAAGGTAACTTAGATGATGATATAAATGATGAATCATGGTTAGACAACATTGTCAATGACACTATAGGAAAAGACCCTATAGTAGGAATACAAAAAGATGAAGACATAAATACTGCTAAGGGCAATACTGACTGACAGGATTCAACTATTGACATTACAATAGTCAATACACCAACAAACATGAATATATTAATAGATGCTATTGATATTCAATCAAGTTAGGATAAATCATCTAAAAAGGATGATGATATACCCAAGGATATGGGTACAGATGAAAACAAAGATGCATCCAACACTCAAAATGATACAGATACAAAAATGAAGGGTGCAACCGACAATCAACAAGAAGTGTCAAATGATCAAAACAAAGATGCAGATAAAAAAACTGAGGATACATTGAGAAAGGTTGAAGAAAAAGATAAGATTAAAGAAGTCAAGCAGGATGAAGGCATACAGCAAAAAGAAAATATATCTGTTGATACACCTAAGGCCAATGAGGAGACGTCTTCACAAAACTAGCTGGTGGACTCAGAACAGAATCAAAAGGATGCCTCATCTTCTTGACCCTCACCTACTAGGTCAAGCCAATCTCAATGATTACAAATGGTAATACATCAATCTGCCACCCAGCCAAAGAAGAAGAAGAAGAAGAAAACATTGAAGAAAGACATCCTGGTTGTTATAATGGATGAAGTAATAGAAGTCCCAAACTGGGATATTACTACTTTGGATAGTGATAAACCTCAAGAGTTTGTAGTGATATGCCAAAGGAAAGCCATTCAGAAGAAAATGATACAGGAACACAGGGAAACAATGGCACTTGAAAAGGAAAGAGACATCCTCCAACAACTTGTTCCTCAGGTAAAACTTGAACAAAATGCTACAGTTAAGGAACAAATTGATGTTCTTATTGACGCCATCACAAATCAGAATATAGATGCAGAACAAGCAATGGAAGAACAATAAGATAAAAAGTATCAATACAAGTTAATTGATAAGATCAGCCAAGAAGTGGTAGTGAACAAGGTAAATCTCTCTGAACTAACTGATCAATTAGAGCCAATGATTGTTGAGGCAATTACCTTAGTTCAAAAGATGTGCACACTTGAAAAGTTTACAAAATAAAATAGTGAAAATAGTGAAGGATAAATGAGAAAAGATGATGGAGGAGATCAAGTCATCACATTCCCACTTTTTTGACAAGATGTAAGTACCTTTACCTTTATTATCAAAAAAGGAGGAATAGAAAGGAAATGTATATTGTATGTATATAAGGAACAGATATGTAAAGATAGTTATGTACAATATATCAAAAAAGAGAGTACATAAGGAAATGTATATATACTTACACTTACTGACATATACATAAGGGGAGTCATTCAAATGACTAAGGAAGGAGTATACACAGGTGTACATACTAATACATTCAGTATGTTGCACATATCATGTTTTTGATACTAATATCAAAGGGGGAGATTGATGACATTATTTTTCCATTAGTACATTTAGTGAAAAACATTGATAGAGATCATCGGTACAAGCATAACCGATGGACTGCAAGCATAACCGACAGACAACGAGCATACCTGATAGAACAAAAAGTCCTGAGAAAATGTGAAGTATGGAATTGACTGACAAACACTGACAAGTGTTAACACCGACGAAGTAAACAGATCATCACTGACGACACAATTTTGAGAACAAAACTGACGGAGCACAGAAAAAGCATACCCGACGAACAGTTTAAGAAAGGAAAACTGATGGCAAAGAAAACTGATAGACTGACAACGCAGACCGACCATCAGAACTGATAGTCAGTTAGAGAACCTGCAAATAGTGGATCTGAGTTTTACACGTCAGATAAATCATTTTAATTCTATTTATAGAGTTTTAATTTGTTTTAAATCATTACTTGAGGGTCAAGCAAGCATAATGTAAATGTTTTAAAGCATCCTAACATATCTAAAACATATCTAACTAAAGATCAAGGTCAAGTTGTAAACCTTGGATCTAGAGTTAACTTGTGAAAGCATGAATCAAGAATTGGGCTAAAATCTAGTATAAATAGATGTGCAATCAATTGTGAATTATGAATTCATTATTTTTGATAGCCACGAAGATCATCTAAGGAGCAGAAGGTAGAATTCATGCAAAGTTTAGAAACAGATCACACCAGTTATCAAGGACACACAAAGGCTACCGACGAGAAGACAAAGATATTATTCAATCATAAAAAGATGATTACTCATACATAGGAAGCTTTATTGGATCTGTTATCAGCAATTGGAGATCGCATACATCATCAGATCAAATACTTATGTAGTTTCATTCTAACAAGTGCATCACATCTAAAATCCTTTTGTAGAAGGTGGACTTGACCATTCTTTATAAATCTCTTAACAGAGTGCACACTTAACAGTGTTGCTAAAGCTTCAAATGAAGTAGATCTTAACATGTCTCCACTGTAATACTCCTAATAGGGTAGGGCATCAGAAGTGACCAATTGTAAGCCTTAACCGACCCCTTCTTATCTGCAGATAGTGAAGTCTTGTGGGTAACAATCCCCACCACAGTTTTTACTTCCTAACATGAGTTTTCTATGATATCATATCTTGTGTCATGTGTTATCTATTGTCATGAATGTTTCTTGTATGGTTACATATTAAAGAAATTATGTTATAATTGCATATACATAAAGAAAGATGAACAGTTAGATAAGATAATTTACAAAATGATGACTAAGGGTTAATGGGCTAACCAAGAAAAGTTTTAGAGGTATTGATTCACCCCTCCCCTCTCAATACATCATTCCAATATAATTCCAACAGATATCATCGAGGGACAGTCACTCGTCGGTGAAGATGAAAAATTGAGTGATTCTGAATCTACTAAATTAGATGCACCACCAACCAAGAAGGCAAAGGTTGCAAATGTGACAATTGCATCAAGAATAAGGAGTAAGATTACCAAAGATGCAGATTCACCACTAGTTAAGAAAGGTACTGTAAGGACTTATCAGAAGAGAAAGCCTCAAATCAGGCAATCTGCACCTAGGAAAAGAAGGAGATATATCAGAGGTAAAGAGGATAAGTAAGATACCGAGTAGGATGAGAAACAACAAGGAGTTCAAATAGAAAAGCTCAAAGTTCCTCATACAGTTGATGAAGTTGTTGAGTTAATCATCAACACCAGGAGCATATCACACTAAAAGATTAGACAATGGCTAACCTTGTCTCCCGGAGGTCAGACTAAGATAGAAGAATCCATAATCAAGGTAATGGTTGTATACAAATATGTACAAATACAATTCAACAAGCAAATGCCATAAGAGCTTAGTGACAAAATATTAGCAAGGTGGACTTATGCACTGCATATAGAGAAACAGATAAAGGAAATATCCTTAGTCACACTCATGCCACCCGAGTCAATAGTTGAAGAGATTGATGAAACAATGAAAGAGAATTCAAAGAAATTTTCAGCTAAAATGAAAGCATACAAAGTACTATAGGGTTAATTACAAGAGATTGACAAAGAAAGAAATGAGACATGGAATGAAATATTCAATGCCTCCAAGTAGGTACTGGCTCTTACCAAGACACGTCACTATGAAGAGAAGGAGGCCACACCAAGCCCAGAACACATTTTTATAAATGATATTGAGGACATCAATCTAGTTGAGTTGACAACACAAGCAAGCAAGGCCATGGATGATGTACCTAAGATATTACAATCATTAGGGGATACAACAGAGATCACAATCAAAGATATAACACTTATAGATTCTAATGATGATCCCAAGAAGGATGAAAATGCAAATGATGCCACCAAGCCAACAGAGGAAATGGATACCAAGGATGTTGCATAGATAAATGTACTAGGTCGCATACCCCTATTGATACAAGCTATCAATATCATATCTAAGGAAAAGGAAAAGACACCTGAGCCTGATGTAAACACACCGATGGACACAGGTGATGAACAAGGGAAGAAGACATATACAAATGAGGAGAAGAAAGCAACAAGTGAAGAGGAAAAAAAGAGTGATACCACCAACAAGAACACCAAGGAAGAAAAGGTTGCAAATAAAGATAAGGTTGATGTAGAGATGTCTACTACCGACCAACAAGTTAATACCAAGCAGCATACAAAAGGCGCCACACCTCCCACACAAACACCAAAAGAAAAAGAGATAGATAAGGAACTTGCAATAGTCCTTCATTCCCCTGCTTCCAGCACTATTTCAAACAAGAAGAAGAAAAGAAAAGCACCAGTCACACTCGATGAAATTATTGACATACCCGACTGTGATCCTAGAACACTGGATCTCGAGTCCCTGACCAAGTATGGTGAAATTTGCAAGAGGAAGGCTATACAGGATAAGCTCAAAAAGGAGCACAAGAACTCACAAGTCCTGGATACCACAAAGGAAATACTATTGCAGATAGTACTTGAAACTATAATTGATCAAAATGCTCCAATACTTGATCAATTAGCAGTACTCACCAACGCCATTACATTACAGAATGTAGATGAAAACAAAGTCATTAAGGAACATGCTGAGGAGAAGTGTCAATACAAGTTAACAGAGAAAATCAACCAAGAAGTGGTAAAAAATAAGGTAAAAATTTCTAAATTAGTAACTACAATGGAACCAATATTATCAGAAGTAGTTAAACTAGTTCAAAAGTTGTGCACAATAGAGCATTTCACTACCGAGCATAATGAAAAGATAGCTAAGTTAGATGAAGATCTTAAGGCTAGTGCACTAAGTCTCACAACCAAAGAAAATGTATTCCAACTACATTATGAGAAGATTGTAGAGTCAAAAAGGTTGAGAATAGAACTACAAAAGGCTAAAAGTAGAATATGAGATGAGGTAATCAAACTCCAAGCTATGTTACTGTCGAATCTCACACTGCTATTGAAACACGTGACTTTAGAAAAAGCATTGATTGTCACCCTAGAAATGTCTGTTACCAAGAGTATATATGGCATGCACGTTAGACTCACATTGGAATACATGACCCTGAAACACCTCCAAGAGCAATGGGAGAAGATAATGGCAGACATTCAAAAATCCCATGCCCACATACTTGACAAGCTATAAATATTACACCTTTGTCATTATTTTTTTTTTAAAAAGGGGAAATTATATGTATAAGGGGGAAATATATATGTAAAGAGGGAAAATATATGTATAACATGTCAAAGGCCAAAGAGGGAAATACACAAAGGAGAAACATGTACATACACTATACCGAGGCATGCACATAGGGGGAGTCACTTGACAAAGTAAACACTTGGTGTATATACTAAACACATCAGTCAATTGCACATATCAATTTTTGATACTAATGCCAAAGAGGGAGATTGATAATCCTAAAGGATATTAATTTGTCATTAGTATACAAGGAAACAGTTTTTGGATTATCGATAATATGATCACTAAGTGACAGCATACAGACAAGTGCAATGGTCACCGAAACAGTTAAGTCCAGAGGTCACTGAAATAGACAAGCACAGTGAACACCAAAATCAGACTATCACCAACAAATAGTTTACAAAGTAAACTGGGAGCACAGTTTACAAAGTAAACTAAGAGCACAGTTTACGGAGTAAACCGACAAACAGTTCAAAGACATCACCGAGCACAAACTACAGAGCAGACCCAACACCAGTCTACCGAGAGACAGTTTTATTTCTGAGAAAAGTGTATCTGAGATACACGTCAGACAAAGCACTTTAGTTTTATAATTAGCTTTATGCTTAGATGTAAAACCATTTCTTGAGGAACAAGTAAAGCATATGTAATTCTTTTAAGCAGTCTAACTGATTGTAAACATGCAAACTAGGAGATCAAGGTCAAGTTGTAAACCTTTGATCATAGATTTTTTATTGTAAAGCGTAAAACCTAATTAGGTCAATACATTGTATAAATAGATGTAGTAATCAATCAGAACATGATGATTGTAGCCACAATAGACATCTATGTATCAGACAGAGAGTTTCATGCAAAAACACACAAAAGACATAATTCAATTATGAAAAACAAGATTCAAGGCTACCGAGAAGAACAGAGGTATTAATCAATCACTATAGGTGATACATATATCTTGTGAACTTAAAGGATCTGTAATCAGCAATTCAATATTGCATACCATCAGATCAACAAGTATTTTTTACTACTCTCTAACAATTGTAGCAAATAGAAGAAATCCTTTAAGAAGGTGGACTTAACAGTCTTATTGTAAATCTCTTAACAAAGTGCACACTTAACAGTGTTGCTAAAATCTCTTAACTGAGTCAACCTAACCAGTCTAAAATGTTACTCCTAACAGGGTAAGATCATCAGAAGTGATCACACTTGTAGCCTTAACCAGCACCTTCCATTCTACAGATAGTGAAGCTTTGTGGGTTTCATTCCCACCACATTTTTTACCTTCTAACATGGGTTTTCTGCGTTACCAATTCTTGTGTCACATGTAACTACTTTTCATGAATGTTTCTATGAATGTTTACATTCTATTAAGTTTATGATTTAATATTACATGCATAAGTAGAAATGCAATATGGTTGGTAATGCAAGGAAAGATTACTAAAGGGTTAATTGATAAAAGTTTTAAGGGTACTAATTCACCCATCCCCTCTCAGTACACACCATTCCATTATTCCAACAATCATCGTCGTCATCGTTATCATCATCATCATCATCATCCTCATCGTCGTCGTCGTCATCATCGTCGTCATCATCATCGTCATCGTCATCGTCATCGTCATCGTCATCGTCGTCATCATCATCATCATCATCATCATCGTCGTCGTCATCATCATCGTCGTCATCATCGTCGTTGTCATCATCATTGTTATTGTCATCGTCATCATCATCGTCATCCTCATCCTCATCCTCATCCTCATCCTCATCATCATCATCATCATCATCATCATCATCATCACCACCACCACCAGCATCATCGTCATCATCATCATCCTTGTCATCATCGTCGTCATCGTCATCATCATCATCATCATCATCATCATCATCATCATCATCATCATCATCATCATCATCATCATCATCATCATCATCATCATCATCATCATCATCAACAACATCGCCATCATCATCATCGTCATCATCATCATCGTCGTCATTGTCATCGTCGTCGTCCTCATCATCACTGCCATCATCGATATTTGTTTCAATAATTCCATCATCGACCTGAATATAATCTCCATGATCATCATCATGATCTAGTTTGTCTTCTTCAACATCTTCGTCGGGCACATCATCAACTAACTGTCGATCATGATCACCATCTTATACTTCTTTGGTATCTTCTTCTTCCATCACAATATACTTTACCAGCCTTCCTCTTGGATCATGTCTAACAACAAATGACCAACCCGATTTATGTAGAACCTATGAGTAAAATACCTGCTCACATTGGCTTGGAAGAACATAGGGCTCATTTCCAGTTTGCTCAAACGACCTTGTATTAACCATTGTAAATTCATTATCATGTTCAATAACAGTTCTATCAAGATTATTTTGATTCAATCGTAGCCTCTACCATTGGACACTGAACATAATTAATTTGAAGGAATTAAAGTCAAACTCAAGTATATCATCCAAAATGTCATAGTACTGATTTTATGAGACTTGAGGATGTATGTCACTTCTAGATGAAATGTTAGTGATACAGTTAAGGATGAAGAAATCCCCAAAGGAGATGTCCAACCTTGCATCCTAAGGCAACACTACGAAAATAACAAAGAAACACAATTCTAAGAATTCAAACATAACAGTTTTTTGTCATCAACAAGTAATTACATCAAATTGACTTCAAACATGATGGGCCATAAGGCCTTCCCGATTACGACCAAATACAAAATCACTCTCAGATCCTAATTCTGATATGCTACCTCACAATAAAATCATCTCCTAGGAGTCTACTCTCTCCTCCTAGATACCTCAAGACATTACAACACATTACATTTATACATTGCCACCAACAGGTCGACCCAAACAAAGAATTACAAGGAAACGTGTAAAAATATTTAAGACATGACCCAAAATGTGGAACACCAATCATCAAATAAGAACATAGGGATGCATGATCATAAATATAGGTCCACACAAATCCCAGTAACCAAGATCCACGACTACACACACTAACACCCAATAATCACCAACCGCATGATGAATTCCCTAGATCAGTCAAAACAAGAAATGGGCACATTACCCACAACCACTAGATGAATCAAAACTAAAACAACCATTAACCAAAAGAGATGCAATCATACAAAACTTCTCCCAGATAGGTCCTAATAATCAAGGCATGATCGCACACAAAGATTCCACCTGGAAGATTGGGAAATCGATCAGAAACACAACAACCAACTAAAAAATAGAATACCAGAATAAAATGAGACTGGTCTTAAGATATCTTACCCAAAATAGAACTAAACACAATGCAATCATAGAAAAATATTGTCCAAGATGTCTAGAACAAACCCATTAAACTGCATCAGATAAAGAACCAAAAAGGGTGATCGCCACCTAAAACACCAAAACTGTCCAACTGGAACAAAACAACAAACAAATAAGTAGGAAATCTTTTTAGTTAATGCAAGATTGCCAACTACCCTAGGATGCTCCTGCATTCAAAACCCCAGGTGAAAAAAGATGTTCCATGAGAGGGAATCATGAACATCTTATGGAATTCAAAACATATATCCCATACTTATTCTTAATCCACACATCCTCTTGTCCTACAACCAACACCATCTTTCCTCTATCCACTTTCTAATTTTGCAAGTTCACCTATCCTACACTCTTCTCAGATTTCCTATCTGCAATCGATAGGATATCACCTCTACTATCCTTTTTTTTTTTCTCTCTACTACAATTCTTTAGCTTCCTCGGCTTACCATTGATACTTCTCTAAGCTACATCATCATCAGACCGACCGATGAGATTCTTCTTCAATTCATCACCATTTGTATCTTGTTGTCCAACACCTACAAGTGTCATCCATTGTTTCACTACCATAGACAAAAATGTCATCTTCCTTTTAATCTATCCAAGTTTCTCAGAGTTTTCATTCTCCTTAACTCTCTCTTTCAGATCTTCCTTCATTCCACTCATAGGAATAGGCTCATCAACTCTTAGCTTCTCATGTCTGCCAATGTCAATCAAACAACATCTGACAGCTCCACATTGTCCAACTCTTTTTTCCTGCAAAGGTATTAGTTTATTCTCAGATGCTCCCTTCCTTACCACATAGGTATTAGCATGACCATCAAACACAACATTCCTATCAAACTGCCAAGGTATCCCAAGAAATAGATGACAAGCATCCATAGGCAACACATCACACTAATATTTCATCATAATAAGCCCCAATCTTGAAGCTAACTAGGCATTTCTCCCTAATCTTGGCCTTATATACATCTTGTAACCAACTAATATGATAAGGAGTAGGTGTTTTCTCCTTCCAAATTCAATTTACTAACCATTTCTTCTGAAACAAAGTTACTAGAACTACTACCATCAATTATAACATTGCATACCTTATCCTTACACTTACATCTAGTTCTGAATAAATTCCTTCTCTGCAACGATTCATTAATACATGCAACAATTCTTCTATTGATAAGAACTTCACCTTATTCAACAACATTTATTTCACTTTCCTCTAAAGTCAATGTAACCTCTCTATTCAAATGTGCAACCTCCTTTTAGGATACTGAAAATCCCTATGACCTTTCTCACCACAATGAAAACAAGTGTCCATAAATTCACCTCTTCTTCTTCCTCTTTGTCCACCATTGTAATCCTCAATAGTTTGACTAATGCTAGATCCTTCATCGGTCTTCTTAGGATTCTCCACCACATTAATCCTAGAAGTTGATTCACCAGTCTTAACACCCCAGTTCCTATTATTTTTTCTACCTTCAAACCTCTTGTTCAGCTTCTCTTCAATCCTCAATGCAATCTGATAAGCATCTCTTATTATTTTCATTCAAGCTACAAGTAACTCCTCTTGAATACTAGGTCTCAAACCATAGATATAGCTAGAAAAGTTTTCCTTATCAGCCTCAGAAAAACCTGTCCTAATCATGATTCTATATAATTCTTCAGTATACTCTTGTAGTGATTTGTCAGTCTGCTTCAAGCCTTGCATCTTCTTGAACATTTCTAATTCATAATCCACTGGAATAATATGTCTCTTCAACTTTTCAACCATCTGATCCCATTTAGAAATATTTTCTTTTCCTTTCTTATTTCTTTCCAATTGACCTTCTCTCCACCGTATACTTACATGACCTTTTAGCTTTGTTTTTGCAAATTGAACCCGATTAGGATCTTCCACCTCCTCATACTCAAAATATGTCTCCATCTCATTCATCGAATCAATAAATTCCTCTCATATAAGGATAAAAGAAAATGTTAAAACTTCAACTTTAGGTCTCTTCCCAATCTTATACATAGCTATCATAAATCTTGCCTCATCTGGATCTTTGGCTTCTTCTATGGCTTATTCAAAGTGTTCTTCTTCTTCAAACTCTTCATCACTATCTTGACCAATCGTTGATGCAGTTCTCCTTCTCAACTCATCTTGTAAAGCTTGCACTTGCCTCTGCAAAGCCCTAAAACCTTCATTAGTGACTCCTCAAACTCTTCTCGGAGGCATCTTCAATCCAATGAATTCCAAACAAAATCCTTTGCAATTGCGGGTCAGATCCAAACTCTACCACCCACAACAGACCAAATCAGGATGTCACCACCGTGGAATATGATCTACACTCCAACGATTGAAAATTTTTCTTTGATACCACTTGATGCAGTCAAGGATGAAGAAATCCCCAAAGGAGATATACAACCTTGCATCTTGAGTCAACACCGCATAAATAAAAAAGAAACACAGTGCTAGGAATTCAAACATACCAGTTTTTATTGTCATCAATAAGTAATTACATCAAATTGACTTCAAACATGTCGGGTTGTAAGGCCTTCCGGATTACGACCAAATAAAAAATCACTCTCAAATCCCAATTTAGATCTGCTACCTCACAACACTATCATCTCCTAAGATGCTACTATGTCCTCCTAGATACCTCAACACATTAAATTTATACATTGCCACCAACAGGTCGACCCAAACAAAGAATTACAAGGAAACATGAAACAATATTTAAGACAAGACCCAAAATGTGGAACACCAATAATAAAATAAGAACATAGGGATGCATGATCATAAATATAGGTCCACATGAATCCCAGTAACCAAGATCCATGACCACACATGCTAAAACCCAATAATCACCAACTGCACGATGAATTCCCTAGATCGGTCCAAACAAGAAATTTACACATTACCCACAATCACTAGATGAATCCAAACTTGAACAACCACAAACCAAAAGAGATGTGATCATTGAAAACTACTCCCAAATAGGTCCTAATAATCAAGGCACAAGCACACACGAAGATTCCATCTGTAAGATTAGGAAACTGATCAGAAACACATCAGCCAACCAGAAAAAAAGAAGAAGAATAAAACTAGACCAATCTTAAGATATATTCCCCAAAATAGAATGAAACATGATGCAATCATAGACAAAGCTTATCCAAGATGTCTATAAAAAAACCATTAAACCACATCAAATAAAGAGCCAAAAATGGTGATCGCCACCTAAAACACCAAAAATGCCCAACTGGAACAGAACAACAAACAAACAAGTAGGAAATATTTTTTATTGATGCAAGATTGCCAACTACCCTAGGATTCTCATGCATCAATTACTCATCTGAAAGAATGCAATTATCCCAGAATCACAAGTTTTCTTCGTGTCATCCAACTTTTTGATGCAAAATTTATGACCATTGCACCACATATCCTTGTGGTGTTTGACCTGCAATATGTCAAACATGTAAAAATTATTGCATCACCAGTTGATAAACATATTTATTCTTGGTCGACTATATGCAAAAAATAACACACACACACACACACACACACACACACACACACACACACACACACATCAATACAATTGGAAAAAAATTAAATAATATGGCTTATTAGTATATTTATATGTAACTGTTTATCTCTTAAACCATATGCTAAATCAATTTCTCTTGGTGTAACATTGGAATCTCTATTACAATTTTCTTCTTTATCCAATGAAGACACACCTTCCCATGTTAATTTGCAACCAGAATGTTGACATCGTTCAATCCATACCATCATCCAATCAAGATTGTTTGTGACATACAAATGTAGTCCATCCCACTATCGACTAACTATATAAAAAATGAATAAACGACTTACAACTGATGTATATTGAAGATTAAGAAGTAATTAACTATAATATATATAAAAACCAAATGTAAAATGTATTCAGATTATTGTCCATGAACATATTAGAATTAACTCTCACTTTCCTCAATCTACCTTTCCCAATCAGGTACTCCCCTTCAAATTTGTAAATGGAGTTGGGATCCCAAATGTGATCTACATGGATCTTTGTCGCGAACTTAGGAAGATATTTAGTAATATACACCATAGTCTGGTATACCATATATCCCTCCACCATAGAACCCCTAGGGTGTGCTCTTTGTCGAACCAAAGCCTTAAAAAATTTCAAGTGCCTCTCAACCAACCACATTGACCTTGTGTGTACAAGTCCACACAATTCAATCTCCTCAACTTTGTGTATGAGGTAGGTTCTTGTGAATTGAAAAATGTCAAAGGTAGGCACTTTGGTATTTCACACATTAGATAAGGATTTTTTCTCTTCCAATAATTGATATATTCTTTATGGATTTGTTTAGATGACAACCATCTAGTACAAGTGATTCAAGACACAAATATATTAATGAGACTTAACAAAATAATATACAATATAATAGATAACAAGTAAAAAAATGGCAAATATAATATCTATACAACAAATTGAACAAATATCACTACTTACCTCAAGTATTTTACAACATCGTATGTAACTTGCTTGACATTGTTGTCGAACTGGTCTGGGAGAGATAGAGGTAGAACATACTGCAACAATTATAAAATGATCTTTCCATTGTTTTTTCAAAACTAGTAAATATAATACAATGAAAAGTACATGTAGTATACAAAAATATAGTAAATATACAAGATCATCAATTACCTTAATAAAGGTATGCCAATCATGTGTTTTCATCCGTGACCCAAATTCACATTTGTTTGTTATGATATTGTTTATGTTCGCAACAAATCCTGTGGGAAATCAAATTTTTCATATGACTTCTTATATAACATTGCTTTGTTGCTCCATTAATAACCAAGGAAGGACGTTTATATTAATTTGGCCTCCATTGTTATTTGATTGAATTAAAATTTTCATTGCATGATTGGATTCTTTAATGGCACTACAAAATTTGATAATTTTTTCTTTGTCGTGCCTTCCATCCAATATTTTCTATAATGTCTCAGTTATATTCTTTCTGATATGCATAATATCAAACAAATGCACAATGTGTAGCTGGTCATAGTAGGGAAACCTACTAAATTTTCTGGGATAACATTTTAGCCCCTTTGGAAGATGGTCATTAATTCCTTGAAGACCTTCATGAAGCATATAAATTTAAAAAGTTAACAATGACAATCATCCTCAATTACAATACAAGTAAACAAAACACAATATAAAAATATAAATTCCAAACATATAATGTATGATAGATAAATAATTTTATTGAATGATATTATCTTGATGATTAATTCTATTATATTCCAACTTCCATAGGCGAGGTGTCATTCTTCATGGTTTTGATGTAACCTCTTCTTTCCTAATAAAAAGATGTTTTTCGATAGCTCGATACTTATGATTTTTGTACTCATCAAACACATGTTTTCCTAAACTTGTTGAATGACGAGATTTCATCTTTAGACCACAAACTGGACATGCAAATTTTTCCTTTGTTTGAAGACCTGCAATATCATGTATAATTGGATTACAAATGTTAATTTATATAATTATATATATTGAATAAATTATTTTAAAAATGCATGATTTATACTTTAAAAAAATATTATTAAAGTGCGCAAGTTGAACTTTATAACATACCAGAAAAAATGTGTTAGCCTTGAGGCATCATGAATTATCCATACAAGCATTGCATGGAATTGAAACTATCTTTGTCCTATAGGTCTATAGATGTCATACATAGTGATTCCATTCCACAACTCTAGTAACTCGTCAATAAGAGGCTCGATATATACATTTATATCTTTAACTTTGTGCTTACCTAGTTGAGTGAAGATAAACATTACATAATTATTAAAACCATTTTACTACATTATATATACTTTAATGCACATGACTACCAAATGAAAAAAATACCTGAAACAATCATTGCCAATATTATGTGCTCCTTAATGTTGGCGTGGAAACTCATTTATCTCTGCTGCTATGAGTGCCACTGTTAGAAATGGTTCTATTTCCTGCTTGACTAAAATTTCAAACACTTTTGAATTATCAGGGTCTATGACTGGGACTGTGAACGGTGCTGGGGTTGTTTTCTCATCTATTGGCGTGGATGCTTTTATCGATAACTAGCTATCTCCAGCTAATATTGGTAGGGTCTCTTCATCGGTTGGAAGGCCTTCATCTTCCCCTTCTTATATTGGTGTTAAGGCAAATCTACAGTCTGAGGCTTGGGTAATCCTAGTGGTGGGTTTATGGGGGCGAAGGGGGGGGTTCTTCTTCTGTGGTGGTGGGTGTGGGTGCTTCCACCCAAACTTTTGATGTGTTTGGTCGCTCTTCTGCTAAGTTTACATTTTCTTCTGACTGTCTACCCGGTGGTAGAGGTCAGGGTCCTCTAGCTTCTAAGTCAATTTTGGGGCATGGTTCAAAGCTTAAGTCTATGGAGAGGGGACCTTTCCCTATTTTTAAGATAATCATCATGGATTTGGATAAGGAAATAGTGGAAGATATTGATAATGTGACCTCTGTTTTCTCCTCCCAGGTGTCATTTGCAGATTTAGGGGTTTTTGGTCTTGTCTTCCAGGGATTCACTCTTGGATCTCCAAAGTGTGGGAGCCTATCATCTCTGGTACTGTCAACATCTTTCCTTTGGCCAAGGGATTCTTTATAGCTAAATTTGAGAATGCTCTGGATAGAAACAAGATTTTGTGTGATTATTTCTTTAGTTAGGAAGATCGTTTCATGTTGATGGTCAAACCATGACACCTTGATTTATCCCCATTTTCTGAAACATTCAATAAGATGCCTATTTAAGTCAAACTCCCTATCTCCCCCTTCATCTTTGGGTTGATTCTCTGATGGAGACTGTAGGTGGAGCTCTTGGGGACTTTTTTATGGGGGGTGAAGAATCCTCAAACATTTTTCATTCCATGTTTGCTCGTATATTGGTGGATGTAGATATTTCTAAGGGGATTGCTGAGGAGATTAAACTCATTTCTCCTAAGGGTAGTTGGATCCAACAGTTGGACTATAAGGGGATACCCTTTAGGTGTAGAAGATGCTTCAAAACTGGTCATGTGATGGTTCATTATGAGCTAGAGAAAGTGAATAGGTCCGCCTCATGGTGGAGAGGTATTTGTGTGCAACATTATACAGTTGAGAAATCTTCTACCCAGTGGAGCTTCGCACAGGTGGTATTGCAGGACAACCTCATGTCTCCTTCTCTTGGTTTGTCTTCTACTAGTGGTTCTTTTGAGGCTGGTGCCTAGCTGGGTGCTGGTGTAGTTTCTCCTATTATGGGTGCTCCAGGGTTGGATGGTTATGTTGTCTCTATACCTATTTCTTCTCAGTATTCTGATCCATTTTTTAAGGTTGTTGGTGGTGCTCTTACTGCCAAGAGTGTTGTTGATGTTGTCTCTTTGGATGATGTCAATCTTGTTAGCACCCTAGTTCCTCTTAGGGTGCTGCTGGTCAGCCCCTGTGGGTGCTAGGGTTCCAGTGTCAGATTCTTTGATTGGTGATAGGGAGACTCTAACTAAGTCAACTTTACTCTCTCCTAGGCCTCTACTCTGGACCTAGTAGGGCTTTTCACTTCTACCCTAAACCAAAGGCAAAACACTTAGTTCATACACCTTTACTTTCAAAGATTCCCACTATTAATTAATGTTCAGTATTCACTGAATCTACAAGGGTATATTCCATCAAAGCTACCAAATCACCTTGCAAGCATTCACTTGGTTGATCCCACACTTATTTATGTCTAAAAACTCTAATCTTGATGATTAAGAGCCATAGATCATCAACACATTCATCAAGTTCCTTATTTCAAGGAGCAGGCCTAGTGGTTCTTGTAGACCTAATCAGGCTCCTTTTTTGCATTAACTTCCAAATTTTTCAAAGAAGCCCCAAAAAAAATCTTGGTTCCAAATACCCTTTTCAAAGATACATAATGTTTTTAGGGTTTTGGTGTCTCAATTCTTCCGTAATGTACTTCAAATCCCTTAGGGATCGAGTCCTTAAAAATAGGGCTAATAAGCATGTTTGTAGCAATTCCTCTCAAAACTAGATGAAATGAATTCATTAGCCATCACCAATGCTCACAGAGGTTTTTACTCTTTCTAAGTCCATCCTCCATGCACTGGATCACTCCTTCCAGTCTAATCCTGCAAATGACTCACATTGTTCCACAATTGACCCTAGTTGGGCTATAGCCGAGCTCGCCTAGGGCGAGAGCTGAATATTCACCATTGTAACCTCAGAACCTAAAACAAAAACATAAATACTATAAAATGACCCCTCTACCATATCTCCAAAGCACAGATACTTTCCACAGTGGAAAATGGCTATGAAGCCATTTTACTATTTATAGTCCTGTCTGGTCCAAAGAACCCAGAACATGAAGAATAATTTACATTCAACTACAAAAAAACAAGCTAAAATCTAATCACTACCACAAAATGCTTGAAAACAACTATAAGAACCTAATTACAATGAAACAGAACTTAATTCAATCCATTGATCAAAGCTTGGATTCAAAACCAAGAAAACACAGTTACTATTCCATCAATTACTTGTCCAAATTTTGCAAAATGCTAACCAACCTCATTACACGATGTCCAAGACCCTTAAATATGTCTATTTGATCCATCAAAACTATTTGAACCAACCCATAACTACCTTTTCGATAGTTTTACAACTTCTTGCAAAATGTTGTCGAGTAACATTTAAAAGTTGCAAAGTTGCTCAAGAAACTTTTGCACTTTTTACAATTTTTGCTCTTTGTTCATTCTAAATCCATGGTTGGACACCAAAAGGTCCCATATCATGTCCTAGGACCTAAAACACTTAAAAAATGTCCTCCTAAGGACTTTGACTACCAAACTCATAATTTGACCCATTTCGCGCGTCAGGACCTTGCAAAGGTCATTTGGATCAAAATCACACACAACCTAACACACTGTCTCCTAAAAAATTTCAAAATGATCCTAAACTTCCCTAAACATAATTAACAAACATTAAATGATCCAAAACAAAAAAAATTATGGCTTCTACCCTAGGTGCTCCCGTACCAATTGGGCAGGATGTTGCTGCTTTCGTCCTCCCCCCTATGTGTGTTGGGACCCCAGTGATGGACTCTTCAGACTGGATGTTTGTTTCTTCTAAGGTGGAAGAGGGATGGATTATGGTAAAAGGCAAAAAATCAAAAGATTCTTCTCCCTCTTTCGATATGACCCTTCGGTCCCACAAGAACCAGACTAAAGGGAAATCTTAATACTTTTTGGGTTTTTGGGCCAAAGTTTTCTCTGGTCCCTTCTTTGGTTTCTAGCTGCATGAGAGTTTCTTTGTGTAGAGGATGTCTCAGGTTAAGGGAGCATGTTGGAAAAACCCTTCTCTTGGTCTTGACTCATTTCATGTTGTGATCTTTCAAGGTTTATCTTTTGCGACCTTTTTGTTTTGGGTTTTGGGGTTCCATCAAAACCTAATTTTACATTAATCAAAAACATTATGTGCTCACTCTTTATTGACATTCATGGAGGAATATTATTGTTGATAATGAAAACAAGCCACACTGAGTAAATAGATCTCAACTCTCTAAATGGATTGACTCCGTCTGTTGCCAATGAAAGCCTGAGATTACGAGGTTCTTCTTTAAAGTATGTCTATTTTTCCTCTATATCCCTAAATGCAGAACCATCCATAGGCATTCAAAGAATTTCCTCTCCACTTCTATTTCATGCATAGTAATCCATAAATTGTGCTAAGATTTCATACCTAAATAATCATTGCATACGTGGAATAATGAGAATATAACAAAGAACCTTGCGAGACACCTTTTTTGTAAGTTGATATGTTTGATATCTACTGATATAACATTCAGGGTATTTTGTTGCAAATTCATGTTGTTTATGATATATAATATGATCATTTGGGCATGCATCTATTGCTTGATAATCCATTCCAATGTCTTTCATAATGACAAAAAAATGTTGGTATGAGCGAGGTAGAATATTTGATGGTGGTAACAAAAATTCACCTATCAATCTACGAAAAAATAATTTATTAATATAAAGAATATTAATGGTACATATTTCACCCTTTATTTACTATGATGAAATAACAACAAAAATAAATGAAAAAGATGACATATATGACACCTTAATATACGTGAGATTGTATTGTTGGATAAACCATTCATAACCTTCAAGTTCACCAACAACAATACAGTAGCTTGAGAAGAGTTGTTTGGGAGCCTTCGTAAAGGGGATCGTGTTCCTTCTCAAGTATAGGTAAACTATGAACAAAATCAAAGTCCTCTAGTTGACCATCATGATCAGTAGTGCCAGTACTAAATGTTTCATGGGTCAATCCATTTGTAACATCATCTTCAATAATGTTTTCTAGCGCATGATCATCTTCTTCCATAGGATCGTATCTTTGACTTCGATTCACACCTCCATGGTCCTCCACTTGGAAAATCACATTCTTTGGGTCATCGTAGTCCATATCATGTTTTCTAGGGCGCCCCACCTATATAATAATGATCAATAAAAAAAAACCATCATCATGATCTCATTATGAAGTAATTTTTATTGTATATAAATTATCAAAATGATATAAATATTTTCAAATGCAATAAATATAAACACATATAATGAACAACTTACCAATGGACGATAATTATGCCCCCCTTCACTATGACCATGATCCCTTCAATGCTTCTCAATTGTTGTGATTAAAAGTCTTCCCGTCTTTAAGCCATTGCAATTTTTGCAGGGACAATAACATTTCCCATCACCTTTTCTTTTCAAATTAGACCACAATCTAGCATTTATCTCCCTATTTTGTTCTGGATCAATATTTTGACATGATTTTTTTCAAAGGCAACAAAATAGGACTTTAAAAAATAATTTGGTCTATAACCTTCACAAACCTGACAAAACGTTGTCGATGTCGCAAAAAATATAATCACGCTTTGTATTTTATACTCGAGTAACCCTAACAGTTTTTTTTTACTTTTTTAAATTTCTCTTTTTCGTCAGAATTTTGATGAACTTTCACCTTAATCTTTGACGAACGTCATATATGTCATAATTCCAACAAATGCCAGGAAAGTTTGAAAATAAATAAAGAAAATGACACAATTAACCTCTTAATTTCTGACGACGCAAAGAAATCAACAAGGTTTGTTGGAAACATTCATCAGAAAATGTAGACAAATGAGTTAGCGATTAAATAAGCATTAGGAAAAACATTAGAAACAATAATTCTTTCCAAATTGGAGTTCCATATATTCCTAATAGGAATTTCCTCCTTTCTTTTGTTATAATTCCTTCTCCATAGGGAAAAACCCGTCACATTAGTTTCTAAGACCAGATCTCTACATCCCACTTGGAAGTTAATTAAGAAATGCTCAGGGTGACTACCAGCTCTAGCCCTTTTCCTTTCAACATTTGACACTGGTAATTGTCTTAACATCTCTTGAGAATAAGGGCCTAGGTCAGAATATCCTTGTTCCTCTGCCATGATTGAAATTTTCCAGTAGGGTTTTGCAGAAGGCTATGGTTTTGGAAATCTAAGCTCAATCACCTCCCTAAGATCACAATGAATTCAATTATGCCTAGATGACTTCTAAAAAATATATCATAATAGAATTATGTTAGTGAAAGATTCAAAATTAGCGCATATACAAAAATCCCTAATCGTAGAGCAAAAAACCCTAAATTATAGAAGAATAAGCATAAAATGAGAAAATAGTGGATATAGTGTGTAGAGAAGTATTGTTTATCACCGCAAAAGGTCTCTTATGGTGAATAATTTGGCTACAATGACACTATTCAACTCTTAATTACAAGTACTTAACCAAGTTGGTGGCGCCAATTAACCGTTAACATTCAAATTCAAACGTTGAAAATGCAACAACTCAATGAAAACAAAACACAACACACGTCACCCTTTTATCCCTTTAAATTGTTTGATCCTTGACCCAATGAAAACAAAACATGTCACCCTTTTATACCTCGCCTGAAATTGACGATCAACTAATCGTAGCGCTCTTGCATACTTAGCAATTCCTACATCTTCATTTTATTCGCACAATTGTGACATTCTAAGAGTCATTAATCTCGATCACGATGATCACAAATTAGCTTAACATTTAAGAACCGCTAGACACTGATTGACAAGAGTACATGTGTTGCATTATGATTCATCAGAGAAGATGCATTTTCACCTTGGCCCACCATTTGACTTATTGACCGCGCACTTACACTCTTAACTTTTTGCACATGTTCAACTTAATCACGTAGTTGTGCCATGATATGAACCATCAATATGGGTGAAGATGATAAGCTTCTAAACCTCTTTATAACAAAGAAAACCTACGACCCATAGTCACTGAAAAATGAACATGTGCCACATTTTGATTTGATGTTGAAGACTAATGAGATAAGTGGGGACTACCCATTGCAGCTTTTTGCTTAGCTATGCTGCACATGTTGAGTTAATCACGCAAGTGTGACGTAACTACAATCATTGATCTTGTTGAAGGTGCATGCTATTTAAATTCTTTAGATGACATAAATAAATGGGCCCTCAGGGATGAAAGGATATCACGTGTTGCTATGGGATTCAACAAAGAAGACGCATAATCACCTTTTAACTTATTGACTGCACACTTGCACTCTTCACCTTTTGCACATATTTATTTTAAACACATAAATGCGACATGATGTGAGCCATAGATTTAGATCAAGTTGATCGGTATTTAAATTGTTTTATAATAAAGAAAACCCGAGACCATGGTCACTGACAAGAGAGAACGTGACACATTGTGATTTTCTATTAGAAACTGATGGATTGAGTGGGGACCACCCATCGCAGTTGTGTCCCTAGCTTTGGCACATATATTGAGCTAGTTACACAAGTGCGATGTAACCACAACCGTTGATCTTGTAGAAGGTACATGATGATTAACTTCATTAGATGGAATAACGAGATGGGTCCAGAGGGATGAAAGATGACACCTGGCAAGCAATCATTTGCCAAAGTTATAAACAGTGAAGGGGACCCACCATCGCCCTTGTGCTCTTAGAACTATCAAGCACTTTGGTTTAATCGCACAAGTGCGATGCGATACAACCATTAATCTTGATCAAACTGATCGCAAATTAACCCATTGCTTTGAGGCTGACATGACCCACTAACAAGTGAACACATGTCATCTTTTGATTCACTGGAGATGATGATGCAACACCTTGGCCCACCATTTGACCATTTGACCATGCCCTTGCATGCTTATAATTCTACACATGTTAACTTTAATTGTGAAAGGGCGACATGATATAGATTGTTGATTTCACTGAGGATGAACGACCTTTAAACTGCCTTCAAATACAAAGAGGTCAGGGCCCATAGCGCTGACAAAATGACACATGGTGCCATATGACCTGTCATTGAAGACACCTAGGATGAGTTAGACCTCCCACCACAATTGTGCTCTTAATACAAGTGCACATGTTGAAATAATCATGCAAACATGACACAAGCATGATCATTGATCTTCTGAAAACTTCTCAACAATTAATCTTGGTAATTGGCAAAGAAACATGGGCCTGCAAAACTAAGAAGTTGATAGTTGGTGCCACTTGAGGCATTTTTTGCGATGGTAATTGAGGCACTCATTTAGAGGCTAAGTAATACTGAATTTTGTGCCTGTTTGTTCGAATCGATGCAAAAAATGCCAAAAATAGCACCATCTCGATAAGTAGCACCAACATTTTAAAAAAGTTGGAAAAATACACTAAATAGTGGGTGGAAGCAAAAAAGGGAGCAAACAAGGGAGTTCATCGCAAGATTTGTTGAAGTGTATGCAATAACATAGTCTTATCTACAAGCAACTTTGATTCAGAAGAATAAGCACACATAGGTACGCAAAATCCATGACCTTTTGTTGAAGGTGAAACCCTCACCTTTTCTAATGACATATCCACAAATATGGTCTTCACATAAGTACTATCACACTCAATAGTGTATGCATCCAACTTATACAAAGTGCCAATTCTAACACCTCCAACAAAACCATATCACCTTTCACCATTTTGTATCCTACATCAGAAAAGAATATATGCATACTTGAATCTATCAATTTTTTCACAGATAACAAATTTCTTCTTATACCAAGGAAATGTAACACACTATTAATCTTTCTTATTCTACCATTAGGAAACCTGATTTTAACTTTACCATGACCAACAATATTCAAATAAGAATTATCACCCAAGTACACCTTACCTCCATCAAATTCTTCATATTCAAAAAACCAATCTCTATTTGAGGCCATATGAAAAGATGCACCTGAGTCAATTAACCATGCATCATCGCATGCATGAGTGACCAAATTTGCAATGTACACATCACCGTCTTCTTTCTCAGGCTCGTAATTAGAATCAAATTTCTTCTTTTATTCTTTGCAGTCTTTACAAATGTGTCCAAACTTACCACTATTCTGACAAATAACTTTGGACTTTCTAAGAGATTTGGATCTCCCTCTAAATTTGGATTTGTTACGCTTCTCATTCTTCTTGCCTTTTTCCTTAGGTCTCCCATGAGCTACAAGGGATTCCTTGGTACCGATGGATATCTTCCTCCTCATCCTTTTAAAAAGTAAAGAACCAACCACATCATCCATCCCCAAACAATAAAAGTACAACCAATAGCCATAATAAGAGAATCCCACAAATTAGGCAAAGAACAAAGCAAGATATGACATGTTTCCTCCTCATCCATTTTGACACCAACGGATGCCAACTGAGCCACCAACATGTTGAATGCTTCTAGGTGGTCTGAAATTTATTCACCCTCCTCCATTCTTAAAGAATAAAGCTTCTTCCTCAATAAAATCTTATTTATTAAAGATTTCACTTGATACATCTCACAAAGCTTCTTCCAAAGACTTTTTGTAGAGTACTCTTAATGGACATTGATTAAAATAGAGTATGAGAGGCACAATTTGATTAAACCCTTGACTTTACGATCCATAACAACATATCCAACAGTCATATCCAAATTTGTAGGTTTCATGACAGTCTCATCAACACTCTCCCACGGATCTTGATATAAATTAGCAGATTCTCCATCTTCAACTTCCACATTTTAAAATTATTTCTAAAAATTTTCTCCACCTCTATTCTCCCTAATGAAGTAGCCATTTGAAAATTCATACAACAAGATCACAAAGTATCTTCTACACAAGCTTCCACTCAAATCTGGATTAGTTCAAAAAACCCAACAACCCACAACTAAAATCAAAGGTGATCAAGTTTTGATACCACTTGTAATGAAGTTAAGTAACACAACAACTTGCTACATTGATCTTGAGGAGGTGGTAATGTAAATTTTTTCTCAAATCTTTATAACAATTACAAAAACTTAGCAAAAATGACATAAAATAACATGCATACCACGACACAATGATTTATGTGAGGAAAAACCATTGGGGTGGAAAACTCTACACTCCAAAAGCCGCTTGATATATTATTCCAAAATTAATAACATATTACAATATATTTGTAGAGCAAACTTCTCTCAAGAGTATCACCAACTAGAAATCTAGAGGTAACTAAAAAGCTATAAGACTCTTACATGCACCCTCTATCTTACACACTTAATATATATGAGATACAATACAAGAAACCGTCAAACAATATTACAAAATCATGAGCTGAAAACCACTTATAAAGTGGTGCCCACCTTATCTTCAATCAAAGATGCCCTTTGATGTGTCAACACACACACACCCAACACATGTAACTACCTTTTACAACTCATTTTATGTGTTCAACACATTTTTTACATTTTTTTTAATGTTAGGAGATCAAACTTTCAAACTGGGTCCGATTGATGAACAATTTTTGAGCCTATTTTAGAGCTTCTAAAGTCTTCGTAATTGCATTTGTGATATTTTTCTAACAATTTTCAAGTACAAAAACTTAAATATCTTCAAATTTGGACATGATCTTGCAACACAAATTTAGTAGAATGATTATCTAACTAAACTGAACCTTAGTGAAAGAATAGAGAAAATCCGCGCTCAAATCAAAATTTACTAATATTAGTAACTTTACATAAACACAAGGTTGAGACACTTTTCCCCACAATTACAAGTGTCATGTCAATAGTTATCTATCAAATGTTTTCAATAAATCTAAATAAACAATCAATTATATGATGTCACATCAACACGCCAATAAACATAACTTAACTCACTACTACAATCTTCATTAGCCGATAGGCTTTCCTTCTGGGGTTACTTGCAACCGGAAGTTGTCTCACGCTACCTGGAAATGGTTTTCGGTCATAATTTAAGGTGACGTGATATTTACTTTATTTACTTCACGGGGAGCGAAGCAGGTGAAGAGGGACATTACTAAAGCCGATTAAAGTCTTGTATTGCAGCAGTGGTAGAAACAACAACGGTAAAGGTAAGAAATTTGTGCTCGTCTGACACTGACAAGTAATAATGTCATCCGGTAATACTGTATTTTCATGACCAAGTACACCGTATTATCTCAAACAAAAAATACTTCACCGCAACAGCTGTCAGTTAGACAATGGCCTCTCGAACCCAAACACCACCCAAAACCACCTCGTACGCCATGTGACTTTGGGAAAAGGCTATACAGCACCCAAACATGCACCCATCATCCATCGGCCCATGTCCTTCATCATGCCTCATCGACAACGCGGCATATCAACACCTCCAATTCAGCCGTTGAGATTTGAGTTAACTAGAGCTGGACGCCACATAATTTATGATTTCTGTTGACTCCTGTAAACTGCGATTGCATGGCTTTCTATTTTTAAATTGCAATATTCTCGCTGTTATTATTTTTTACAATTACAATATTCGGGTTGTTTTTTTTTCAAATTTGTTTTTGCAGGGTTCGAAAAAATGAGCTGCAGCTCCATTCTGAAACGCATCGTGCATGAATCAAGCCAATATTAAGTTGTGCTTTTCGCATTTAACAGAATTTTGGTAGTAATTTATTTTTGATTGATTTGCGATAACAAAAATACTATTTCAATGGAGTATTTTAACAGATGTCATATTGGTAATAAATTTAATCATATTTTCTCTTCTCTTCTATATTTGTGTAAATGATTTGATCATTAGGTAGAGAACTACAAGATTTGTTAACTATTTTGATTTAGAAGAAACATTTAGACTGACAAATGTGCAGTATTGAGTTGTAATGGGAGGGAAGACACATTCGGGTTTTTATTGTAATC
This sequence comes from Thuja plicata, assembly GCA_018584345.1. NCBI lineage: Eukaryota > Viridiplantae > Streptophyta > Pinopsida > Cupressales > Cupressaceae > Thuja > Thuja plicata. The sequence goes on from MU228487.1 coordinate 582,211, forward strand.
GAGGGAAAACTAAGCTGTCTTGCTACTTGAATTCATTCTTGAGCTTCACTAGTGTTTTTTTTAAAAAAAATTGGGTGGAGGATGGAATGAACAACATAAGTTTATAGTTGTATTATAGGATAAAATAAAATGACACTTTATGTATTACAATTTTGTTAATAAAATTTATCAACAATACACATTATTATTATTATTGGTTCAAAATTTAATTTTTGATAACTAAAATTTCAAAGTTCTTAATGTTTGGAAATAAATATTTAATTCTGAAATGAAAAATAAAAGTTATGTAATAAAAATATGAATTGAACAGAAAATTTGAGACATTTAAATAATTTGGTATATAAAATGTATAAAAGTATGAAACAAGTGGAGATTTTTTTATAATCAAACTTTTACTTCTCAAAATATAGTAGTGTAACCTTCTCTAATAATGATAACAATGTTTCCTAGATTTTAACTCAATGTGTGTTTAAATTATTACAATATAAAAATATCAAATAGAATTAAAGGAACGCCACACATATAACTTGGAGGTTAATATGTCAGTGGATCTAGAAGACAAATCCTACAATTGATCTACTCAAATGTTAAATTGATTAAAATTTTAATGCAATTTTAAATAGTTCATTTTTGGTCACTTAATGTCATATCATATTTTGTCAAGAACTATTTGAATAGTCTATCTTATAGTAATGAAGCCTAAACCAACTAAATCTTAAGTTTTCAAATCATTTTTTCTTCATTTACAATCATATTACTTTTTTCTTAATTCTCCCCTATTTCTAACATAAGATCCAATTAGTTTTGTTTTAAAAGAGTACTAAAAATAAATAAAATGTATTGTAACATTTTATTATAAATTAGTTACATATAATATTCATAATTTTATATTCTAATTAAAATATATTTATTTTATTTGCATAAAATATTTTTACTTAAAATTAAAATTAATATAAATTTTAAATGATTCCAAATCAAATTAGAAGT
>MU228487.1:591976-614704 GCA_018584345.1 Thuja plicata
GGATTCTAATGTGTCTTGATTAATCCATCATGAGCGCTGAGGTAGAATACTTGTAGAATTAAGATATTTACATCACAATCAGAAACTATTACCACCTTCTTTTTATAGGGAACCTGAAAACTTGTGTATCTTTTAACTTCATTTTTCAGTCGATTCGCTATAAAAGATTTTCAATTAAATTCATAATTACAAATACTACATCTTTTTGCCTTTCTATGCATTTGAATGCTATGCTTTCTCAGGAAGGCCTACGAAAAACATAGAAGGACATTACTATAATTTTAATTCATCCAAAATGTATGCTACTATGTACATAATTATCTTCTACAATCATACATGTTTGTAGATCCACACTTTTATACACTTACTCTTATTTCTGTAAAGCTTCAATCATGCTTTCAAATCAAACACCTATCGGCGTATCCCTTGCACCTCCTATAAGTGCAAGTGCTAGTTATTTTAAATCATTTTACACAAGTCAACAAAAAAAAAATTGACGATGTGACATCATATAATATAAAGTCCAAACCAGTTTATGCTTCACTGTAAGATCTCTTTCTTGATAAATCCTTTCTATAGGAGTGATGTATATAAAAACTTTATGCTTCACTGTGAGATCTCTTTCTTGATAAATCCTTTCTCTAGGAGTGATGTACATAAAAACTTTCAAAATTTCATCAATATAGAGAGCTCCATGCAATAGCCAGCTTTTGTATCAGATGTCGGCCTTTCCATTGCCGGACAGTCTCATTGGAAGATGAAAAGCAAGAAGACATTTTTGTCTTAATCTCCATCAATAATCGTTTATAGAATTCAACATATATTATTTACGGGGCAGGAGGACATTGAGACGAGGCTTGTGTGCCTGTAAAACCACAGCAGACATTATGGAGATGGAGGAATTGCCGGGCTCAATTGTACGGTTAATTGTAGTCAAAACAGATGCAAAAGTGACGGCTAAACTTGGGTGTGTGAGTAAAAACTGGTGTTCTGTAACATCGGATGATCTCATCTGGTCTCGATTTTGTGCTCAAGACTTCGCCGTTTCTACTGCCGTCGATCCTTTAGGGAACCCCTGTTTAAGCTTTAAGGTAACAATCTCTATCACAAATTCTTTAATATTATTTTTCTCTTTATTTGGTTACCGTTGGGCCTAGCTTACATATGATGAAGTCCTCTTAGGTCTCTTGTATCCGGATTCCTCTGCTGGGAATCGTGAGTAGAATATGGTCTTTTACTTATATCTGATGCTCATCGTGTTGGATATGACATTTTGCTTAATTTTAATGCTATGGGTTTCGAGATTGGGCTTGTACCTTCCCTCTTTTGTTGCCGGTTGAGCACCCTGCAAATTGGATACTGTATATAATATTTTATCACGTCTCCTGAGACTTAAACCCGAACTTCTATACTGTATATAATAGTTTATCCCGTCTCCCGAGACTTGAACTTGGACTTCTGCCCAATCACATTTTGCACCCATCCGGTAGGATACTGTATTTAGCCCAATTTAATCATATTACCAGTGATCAGATTTCATGCTATGTTATGAAAAATCCCAATTCTTCATTCGCTTTGGATCATCTAGCTCGACATTTTTTTTAATTTGTTAAATATTCACTTTGCCAGGGTAATCCGGGTATCTGGATAAGAAAGAAGTATTTCTTAAGTCAATTTCACCCGAGACTTGCACACCCAGCCAGCAAGTTGGATGTCGAGTTTAACCTAAATTTGATGCTTTATCATGTCTCCTAGGATTGGAAACTGCACTTGCAAACGACCTTGCCATTTTGGATAATGTGCACCTATTTGCCCAATTTCAACATTTTGTTATTTCTCCTTGGATTTGGTTTGGAGTTTCACCTGTCCACGTCTGTTAGGGTATGACTCATCTAGTATTTTATAGATGGTATTTCTTCCAACTTTAATGCATTATAATATTTCCTGGAATTTGAACTTGGACACTGGCCTCGTTTGACCTTGTCAGTTTGTTTGCAGCATCTAACGAGTTGGGTGCAGTTTTTTAAAGTAGAATTTATATTTTGTTATTTTTCCTCGAATTTAACTCAAGCTTGCACCTGGGCTTGCCTCTTGAATATGCCACACTAGATGAAATGCATACAACATTTTATTCAATTTCATCACTTATAATGTTCTCTAGGATTTACTCTTAGAATCCATTATGAAAAACGGTAAACCCAATTTATTTACCCTTCAAGCTCATCCCATTTGAGAATATTCCTTTTGGTTTTATCAATCTTGTAAATTCCACTGTTTAGAAATCCTTGCCTCTGAGTTTCACCGAGTATTAGTACCTGACATCTATTACGAGAAGTAATTGGTAAAATTCTTGATGTTATTAATAGAGATCAAAAGATCTATATATACAAAAGAATAAATGATGTTTCCTTAGGAAACAATCGTAAAGAATCGAAATATTCTATTCTAACTAACTGAAGACTAAATATTAGAAAGATTCTAATATTTTCAATATATTTACAACAGTTAAATAGATAACCATTAATAGAAACTAAATATTATTTTAATACCCTCCCTTAATGGTTAGTCTATCCACTACACCAAGTTGTCCTCTGAATTTGACAAACTTGTCTGGACCAAGAGGCCTGGTGAGAATGTCTGCAGTTTGATCCGCTGTAGGAACATATTGCAAATGGATTGTCCCGTCTTCAACCGATTGCCGAATGTAGTGACAGTGAACATCTACATACTTGGTTCTTTCATGGAACACTGGATTTTGTGCTAACTTGATAACGCCTTTGTTATCAACAAACAAAATGGTCGGGCCAGAACCTGCCTTCACTGTCCCTTTATATTCGGCCTCTATAGAGGAGAGAGAAACGGCCTGCTGCTTCTTACTGGTTCATGTGACGGCACCAAATCCCAAACTAAACACATTTCCAGAAGTTGACTTTTTATCGTCAACAGAGCCTGCTCAATCTGAATCTGTGAATCCACTGAGTGTAGGATTAGGGCTCTGAGAGTAGAGAATTCCATAATCAGGAGTACCCTTCACATAACGAAGCACATGCTTAGCAACCATCCAATGATTAGCCTTGGGAGCTGTCATAAACCGTGAAATGTAGTTGACGCCGAAGCTGATATCAGGTCTAGTAGCAGAGAGATAGATGAGACTGCCTACTAGTTACCTGTATGTGGTATCATCAACTAGAGGAGAATCAGACTTGGCTGATAACTTCAGACCTTTCTCCATAGGTGTAGATGTAGGCTTGCAATCCTGCATATGAAACTTGTCTAATAGAGCACTGACATATTTGGATTGAGAAATGAATATACTAGAAGACTGCTGCCAAACCTCAACACCGAGGCAATAATGCATGAGGCCAAGGTTAGTCATATCAAAAGACTGGCATAAACTCTGTTTGATTCCCTGAATCAAAGATGCCGAACTGCCAGTGATGATCAGATCATCCACATAAAAATGACCAGAAGGATGATGTCACTGTTAGTAGTCTTGATGTACAAATTTGAGTCCGAAGAACTCCTCTGGAAGCCTTGATCACTGAGGTACTTATCAATTTTCGTGTACCATACCCTGGGGGCTTGCTTCAAACCATAGAGAGCTTTCACCAGTCTGAGTACCTGGTGTTCTTTACTAGCAACCTTGAAACCAGGAGGCTGCAGCATGTAGACCTCTTCCTGTAGGTCACCATTCAAGAAAGCACTCTTGACGTCCATCTGATGGACCTGCCAGCCAAACTGAGCTGCCATGGCTAGGGCTAATCTGATAGTGCTCATCTTTGTTGTAGGAGCAAAAGTCTCCTCATAATCAATGCCTTGACGTTGAGAGAAACCTTTCGCAACTCAACGAATTTTGTACTTATCCAAAGTACCATCAGACTTATACTTTATTTTGTAGACCCATTTGCAGCCAATGAGTTTCTTCCTTGGTTGAAGATTAGAAAGGACCCAAGAGTGATTCTTCAACAGGCTCTGGTGTTCAGAATTCATGGCTTGTTCCCACTCTGGAGTTCCTTTAAGCTCTGAGTATGTCTGCGGTTCAAACACACTGTGAATGTTGGCCATGAGAGCAATATGGACAGTCGCTATAGATTTTCTCTTTTACCGAGCAGTTCTCCCCTCGATGAGCTCTTCATCCCGAAGATCAGCAAGTGTCTTAGCCCACCATTTAGGCCGAAGAGGAGGACCAATATTAGCATTAGGAGATGTTCTATGATCAGAAGAATCTGGATCAAAATCAGGTGAAGCATCTACATATCTAGGTGATCTTGGAGGAGAGGTCGGAGGTGTCTATACAGGAACCACTGGTACGACTGGAGCTACTTGAGCTACGGGAGCCCTCCCATGAGATGGACCTAAGGGAAGCCGGACACCCAAATCACGAGCCTTCAAAGGCTGGTCTGCTGAATCAGGAATAGGTTAGACAGGCATGAACGGTCCTCGCTGCTCATCAAAGACTACATCACAACTGTACAAGAGACGAGATGTCTCAATGTCGATCAAGCGGTAGGCTTTGTGAAGACTACTGTATCCATCAAGCATGAGTTTCTGGCTCTTGGCATCCAACTTGGTGCGTGACGCATCAGGGATCCAAACATAGGCAAGGGAGCCAAAAACCTTTAGGTGACTGATTTTGGGCTTGCGACCTGACCTGGCCTCTTCCAAAGTTTTGCCTTTGACTGCCACTGTGGGTGACTGGTTCAAAAGGTAGACTGCAGTGTTAATTGCTTCCGCCCAAAATTTCTTCGGAACATGTCTGTGCTCAAGCATAGACAACTTGGTCGTTGCCGCGATATTCGAAGATGGTTAGCATCTGCTGCTTCCATGTGCTATAATTCCGACCATTAAACTTTTGATTTCCCTTGAGAAGTAAATTCGTCAGTGATGCCATGGCACGAATTTCAGTGAAAAACATGTAGAACTGAGACAACACATACTTCGAGGCAAAATGTCGGAAGACCTAGAAAAAATGAAGTGGAACCCAGAAGAGAGCTTGAAAAACCCTGAAGGAACATGCTGTCAGATTTTGGATCTGTTGGCTCAAAAATTGAGGCACCTAGAAAAAAACAGACGACAACACAGTTGAGCTCTTGAAAAACCCACCAAGAATCTATGGTCAAAATTTTTTTCCGAGCCAAAAAATTAGGGTTTTCAAAGGAAACCCTAGCCGCTGAAAAAACCTTACAGATTTGTTGGCAATGGCGGATGAGCAGAAAAAAACGACCATACAAGGTCGAAAAACCGAAGTCGTTTTATGTAGAAGCGACGCGGGCAAGTAATACACTGCGAGCCGCGAGCTGCAACAATGGCCGGTGTTTTTGTTTTCGTGCGAAAACCGTTGCGAAATGCAGAGAAAAACATCGGAAGATGCCGGAAGATCGCGCGAAATGAAGAAGATAAACGCGATTAGCAGATAGAAGTCGCGCGGGTTTGACCAGAGGTGTTGCACCAGTAGGAGTTTCTCCACGATCACAGATGAAGCACGAACGACAGTGGAACAAAAATTCCAACACAAATTTGGGAGAAGAATTTCAATGAAGAAATTGGGTGTCGAAAATTTTGAATGCCAAAGAAATTTTGAAAAAAAATTCAACTGATAATTTCATAAGAAATTATAAATTTTTTTTTTCGAAAAAAAAGACTACCTTAGCTCTGATACCATATTACAGGAAGTAATTTGTAAAATTCTTGATGTTATTAACAGAGATCGAAAGATCTATATATACAAAAGAATAAACGATGTTTCCTTAGGAAACAATCGTAAAGAATAGAAACATTCTATTCTAACTAACTGAAGACTAAATATTAGAAAGATTCTAATATTTACAATATATTTACAACAGTTAAATAGATAACCATTAATAGAAACTAATTATTATTTTAATAGCATCATATGTTGGGGTATGACACATTGAATGAATTGAATACTGTGATTTACCCAAATATATTACCATGACTTGCGAGACTTGATCTTGGACTTGCATTTGGCCTTGTCTTTTGGGTATGACGCTCCCACCAAGATTGACATGATAATCAATTTGAATTTTTTATCATGTCTCTTGGCACTTTTACTTGGACTTGCCCATGGCCTTGTGAGCAATGAGTTGGAGGCAGTATTTTTATCCAATTTCAATTCTTTATTTTTTCACCTGGGATTGAGCTTGGACTTGCACCCTGTTTCATCTGTTAATATTGCTGCATTAGACAAGTAATAAGGAGAATAATAAGGTATTTTGTGTAATTTTAGCTCTTTATCATCTCTCTTGGAACTTGAATTTGGGACATCTTTATGGTATTCTTAATACTTTTATCACTTGAGCATCCCATTGGTCAAACTTTCTAAGTGCCTTAATCACGACACATTTGAATTAAGTTCCTTTATTCAGACCTGCTAGTACCGTTGCTTACATCAAATCTTTTTTGCATGTATTTTTTTGTTTTTAAGACATCTATTTCCTACATTTGTCCTCATTTGGACTTTGGGGAATGCATTTGTTTTATGTGGTCATAGAACATAAGAATTTATGGAGCACATTGTGTATACATTCGTGAAGCCCTCACTAGTGCTTTCTTCCTCTTTTCCCAAATAGTTATATTAGGATGGTTTGCATGATAGGGTCACATGGAGGTCAATTTATGTGCGTTGTTTTGTTCAAGGCATTGATATAAGTTTTGATAACCTAATAATCTCCCACACAAATTTACCTTGCTTTTTTGTGTGGTTAAAATGTCTGTAGAGTCTCCATCATGCAGTAAACATTAGCAACCATGCCAAGGAATGACAATTAATAAAATTTCGAAGAAATAATGTAGAGGTTCTTCAATTGAGTCTCTGAAAAGATCTACAAATTTGAAGGAGCAAAAGCCCTGCCCTTCAAACTGTTTCTCCAACACAGAGTCAGAGGCATTTTTATAGAAACTTACAATATAGTGCAGCATTTTTGTCATGTCCCATGTTGGAAAATCAAATTATGACAACAATAGATCAATATTAATACCAATGATGGCCGACTAAAAGACTAAAGTCAAAGAACTATAAAATAACCATTTATACAAATTTATATAATAGAGATATAAGTCACCTTCTGGATATTGACCATTAGAACTTCACAACGATTAATATCAAGAGAAAGGGTAAAATACGAATATGACACCTAAGTTGGAATCACACACAGGATTCTGTGAAAGACACGGCAGATTGGTGATCTGTTAAGTCGCTGATATGAAAGGAGTAAGTGGCCGATTAATAACAGTGACTGCTAATTAAAAAAAAAAACATGGCTAATACAGAGACAGATAAGATTAATAAATGGAAATCAGAGATTATCGATTGACTAATAGTTTGATAAATAATCACCAGCGATCAGTAACAACAAATCAGTGCCATAGAATTGATAATGATTGATAATAGAAAACATAGATAACAAAGTTGTTTAAGGGAACATTAGACATTATTGATTATACTGATTAAGACAACTCATAGCTAATCATCAACTTGCCACAGCAAGAATTATTAACATTAGAGGATTATACTGAAGGGGTGCGATTTGTTTGAGGGTTGGAGAGTTGCCACCTCATACTCCAACCTCCCCATAGACTCTTAAAGGAAGGAGAAACCCCACCTAGCAGGCATCGAATCATAGATTATAAAATATATATGTTTCGTACTGGTCACAAGAAAGAGATCAGAAGGGAATAAGATTATATTTAATTGCTGGTAAGTGTCACGTAACAGCAAATGGGTATGCTGTTATTTATCCAGATTCCACAGGGATCTACAAAATATATGAATGCTGTTAGGAATAAGGGGATGGAAGAATAGGAGATGAGATTTATATTTAATACATGCATATATGGATATGGATTTGGGATAATAAAAAGGAACTATATTTGATTCTGATCAGAAAGGCATCGATCTGGGAAGATCACCAAAGAATAAGGATTATTGTATACAATTATTACTCTTCACAAGTAAGAAATAAGAAAGAATAAGATAATCTAAATAGATCAAATACTATGCTGTAAGTATATTATAATAGCAAGGTTGCAACGTATTTGGAGTAGATGCCGAGTCATAGGATGCTATGTATACATGCTATTGAGAATAGACTTATAAATATAAATATAAAGTAATATAGTTATAATAAATATATATATATATATCTAATAATAATAATAATCAGATGTATATATTATATCTGCATTCAGTAATAATAAGAGAACACACACACACACACACACACACATATATATATACATGTTGATAATGCAGTCATAATTATACAAATATGTATATTATATTTCAAAGTGAATACACATACATATATAATACACAAGATATATATATATATATATATATATATATATATATATATATACACACACACTCAGAACTTATTACTATCTTGGCCTGAGAAGAAAGGAGCAAAAATGTGTCCAAGGAGGGGCTTGTATAAATCCAAGCAATGGCTATCTGTCCCAAGATAGGGTAGGGATCAACGACTTTGAGTGCCTTGCGTGCATAATCCCAATATAGGCTAAGTGCTTGGATTTGTAAACTTTGAGGGAACCCATTGCAGTTGGTATCTAGGCACCTTGGTTACATGCCCAATCCTTCCTTCATCGAGTGAAGTAGTAATAAGGTAGGTATGGATGATAATAATTTTGTAGAGATAACTTAAATCTAATAGGAGTATCTTTCTAATGATTCTATGAGTTATTTCTTTGGCTGTGATGATATCCCGAAAGGCTCTTTCATCTGGAATGGCTTCTTTAATGCTAAAGAGTTAGCCAAGTCTAAAGCTAAATGGAAAATTGGAAATGGTCAAACCATTAACTTCTGGGATGACAATTGGCTCCAGTTCGGTCCACTGAGGGACTGTCCTTACAAAATATGGATGGATGAGTGTAACCATCAATTTGGCCCCCGGGTCTGCAACTACATAGTGGGGAATGCCTGGGTGGACTTGCCCTCTATATCTCAGGATTTATCTTCCCTTATTATGGCTCTGAATACAGTTTCTTTGTCCCCTAATTAGGATGTCATGATCTGGGAAGGATCCCCCAAAGGTGTCTTCTCAGTTGCTTCTGCCTACTCTTGCCAGATGCAACTGGAAGCCAGGCCTATTTGGGCTAAAGCCTGGTCCCCTGGCCTTATACCCAAAATTAATGTCTTCTTCTGGCTTTTGCTTCAGAACCATATCCTTATTGTTGACAACCTTTTAAAGAGAGGCCTCCCGATCCCCCAATAGGCGTGTGCTTTGTAAGTGTCAAGCTGAATCTGTGGATCATCTGTTTATTCATTGCCCCTTTGTCAGGTCTGTCTGGCAGTCCCTCCTCTCTATTTTTGGGCTGCAATGGTGCTTTCCCTCCTCTATCTAGGACCTTTTTATTTTTTCCCAATGGACCCTGCCTTTCAAGCACACTGCTTTTCACAAAATCTGGACCTGAGCTCTCCCTCACCTGTGCTAGGGAGTTTGGAAAGAGCGTAACAACCGAATCTTTAGGATTGCTGTGCCCCTCCTAAAATCATTTTTGAAAAGATTCACCATGCTCTAGTGGAAAATTTTGTTTCCTGTGGTGGTACTAACCCTTTTGCAGGAAAAGACAACTATGGTGACCCTAAGAAGATCAACTACAAAAGACAGAATTGTTCCTGGAGCTATCCCTCGGAAGGATGGTTTAAGGCCAACTTTGATGGCGCTGCCAAGGGTAACTTGGGAAAGGCAGGAAGTGGTGGTGTGATCAGAAACTGCTATGGTAAGGGTACTGCTGCTATCATCCTCCCACTTGGCACCCAAACCAATCACTTTGCGGAAGCCAATGCGGCCCTCCAAGTTACCAAATTAGCCCATGATATTGGGATCAAAAACCTTTGGCTAGAAGGTGACTCTAGCAACATTATAAACTGCCTTAATAATTTACACCCACCGTCTTGGACTATTGCCAACATGATTGAAGAAACCCGCAATCTTTTGAATACCTTTGAGAAGATACACATATCCCACGTGTACAGGGAAGCCAACCAGGTTGCTGACTGGTGTGTCAACTTGGCTGTGAAAAGTGACACTCAGATCAGATGGCTTCACGGAGGAGACCTCCCACATGAGGTGAAGGATTTAGTCGAATATGACATAATCTAGGGAAATGAGGGAATTAAAATTATTAATCATGAAAGTTAATCCTGCGTTTCATAACGACTTTCCCATAAATGGAAAGTACGGGATTGCCAGGAAGGGTAAGGAATCCAAGTCCCATTCGCACGCTTTCTGGGTGCCCATTCACAAAGTTAAAACTTACCTTTTTAGGCATATCAGAAGAACAATCTGGAATACTTCGGCAAGAAACTGTCTGTTAAACTGTAAGTCGAATCACCATAACGCGAGACTGAGCCTTCATCTTGCTATGGGTGGCGAAAGACACAGAAGAGAGCCCTCTAATGACAGTGAGAAATGGAGGAGACGGACTAAGGTTTGGAATTATCTACAGCAAGGTGGAATTTCAACTTTAATTTAAAGAATTCATGGTGGGAAGCCGTCGGTGACCAAAATGTTTGTGAAAAGCTGGGATGAGGGCAGTGTGGTGATTGATGGGAGAAAATTTATGGTCACTGAGAAGGTTATCTCCACTGTTACTGGCATCCCCATTGTGGGTAAGAAATTTTATAGGGATCATAAAATTTTGGACTCTGCGATCAGCGACTTCGTGAGGAACGAGGAAGAGAAGAAAGCTCTCATCAAAGTTGGGACTTATTACCTGCCAGAAGGGATCAAAATGCTGTGGAGATTCGTCCTGAAGGCTATCATCTCTTATGTCACGCTGGATACCAGGTTCGATAGGATCATAACCTATCACTTCGTCCTCATGAACCACTTTAGACATGGTATGCAGGTTTCTATCCCGTTCTACTTATATGCTTCTATCAATGAAAATATTAATGGTTATAGGGATAAGGCAATTGCAAATCCTGCTCTGCATTAGGGGCTTTTACTTCTCATTTATGAGTGCTTTAAAGCCCAAATTATGGGGAAGGAGGTCGCTGATAAAGAGGACAGAATGAATGTCTCTGGGTCTGATTATGTCCCCTCGGAGACTGAAGACAGCAAGGGTTTGCACTCTGAGGGTCAGGAAGATTGTGACATTAAGAAGAAGAATCAGGGCTCCTCTAAGAAGAGAACTACTAGTATTCATACTATCAAAAAAGAGAAAACGGTGACCCCTTCCAAGAAACATACTACTACTGTGATCTCTTCTGAGGAGGAGTATAACGATAATGAGGAAGGGATGAAAACTGATGATGAGGAGAAGATATCCAGTGGAAAAGGAAAAAAGAAAAGGGAGACCGCTATTGTGAAGTACCAAAATAAAAAGATCAAGAATAGGGAAGAAAGCACAAGCTAGAAGACTCCCGATGACCAGACTCACAGAAATACCCCTGAGTCTGTGACAAGGCAAAGGATAAACTCTAGGATGAGCATGACGACACTAACTAGGAAAACCCTTCTCCCCAGTTCTCCGATCCCCACATCTCGGTGAAAGATAAGGGGCAGGACAATGATTATTGTTGCTACGTGTCTGTGCAGGGGAGGAAGACGGTTTAGCGCAACTTTGATGTTAAGACTGCCAAAATGGGGATAACTAGGGAAGTCATTAATCCCAAAGTTATCGAAGGTGAGGATGGTAGGATAAAGCTGGAGGAGCTGATTGACCCGGCAATGGTGGTTCTCAGTGATAATTCGAGGGAAACGAAGCTCGACATTATCAACAGTGCTAGGAAGAGCATGCTGGACAACTACAGGTCTATCAAGTGGTTATTCCATGAAGTGGGGGAGCTCAAGAACAGAGCAAAAGGGACAGACAACATCAATGGTGAAAGCAATGCTGAAGATCAAAAGAGTCTAAATACTAGAGTCAGTAAGATGGAGGAAAAAATGCTAAGGTTTGAGGCGACTCTTAAAAGAATTGCGGAGCAGAGCTTCAACGTCCTGAAAACCTCCAATGAGCATATCAAGATTCTCAATATGCTCATTGAAAAAATGGAAGAAAAACCTGAGGGAACAGATGTGGCCAAAACTAGTGTGGAATCAGAGCAAAAGCCTGAAGAGGGACCTGGAAAGAGGACTAGGGCTAGTTCTAAGAAGAAGAAAGAGAATGATACTCCGACTGATCTTCAGAAGATAAAGGAATTTGCTGCAAAGATGGAGATCCTCGAGTCCAAAGCGGCTAGCCTGCTCGGGAACATCTCCTTATTGTGTTCCATGGCTCTTTTGCCTGTCCCTGTGTGCTGTTTTCTTTTCAGTAGTTTAGTTTGTTTTTAGCTGTGGCCTTGGTGGAGGCCTGTTTCGTTTTTTGGTTCTGTTGTTTTTTGTCTGGGCACACTTTCCGATCTTAAGCTTTGTATTGGGTTTCAGGCACCCTGTTAAACCTGTTTTACTTAATCAAAAACTTAAATCTAATGAGATGAATAGCTAATCCTATCAGGGGACATTACAATTTTGTTGTAAATCATGGGTTGGAAGAAACCTAGCGTTTGGTATTATCTTGTTTTTAGTCATACCCCTTTGGTGACCTTGGAGATCTTAAACATTTAGGTTTCATGTTCTTTTTATGTTACCGGGTCCTTCCCTTGCACCCCTTGGAACCTACGCCGAATAACAGTGTGTAGATCTTCTTTCTAAATATAGCTTAACTAGAATGCATACAGGTACATGAAACAAGAAAGAAGCGATTGAAAGTGGGAAAAACAAAGGAAGGAATACTTATAAGGGTCCAATGAATGAAGCCTCCAACACACTTGAGTTCTCCTTTGTTGCACCTATACACACATGACCAAGGACGAAAATGTTGGGGTGGCTATGATCAAGAGGCTTGCCACAAGTAGACCCCCGCTTTGGTTTTCCCTTCTCCACGGACAACCAAGGTAGATTAATAAAATGATAATGGAAGTATGTATAAAGAGAATGCAAGAAAACAATGCTATAGCCAAAGACAAATGGAATGAGAGGAAGAAACTCCCCTTCTATCCCCTTCTATACCACAAACCAAAGGCTTGCCTGAGTGAGGAAAGGATGTGGACCTCCCAAACAATGAAGCTTCAAAACAGATGATAATGGTTGTCAGCAATGAGTGGAAGCTTGAGAATAACAGCCAACAACAGGAAAACATCCAAGAAGCTTGAAGAGTAGCCAAGAGAGCCAAGAAGAAGGCCAAATGAAGCAAGAAATGGGAAGATAAAGAGACTGGGTGTCCTCCCAAAGTCGGTGGGCGTCTAGAGAGGCGTTACATCACCAAAATTTAGCAGGTGTAACGTCTCAATGACCACCTTCAGTTGGGAGATTCGTGGGGCAAATGCGTGTGGACGTCTCTACGTGCGCATTTGTCCGCGAATAGTCTAAATCAGGATGATCAGAAGGACAGATGGCAAAGGTGGCGGAGTGGGTTGAACAAGTTAATGAAGTGGATGTGGGACCATTGTGTTTGATTAAGCTAAAGTAAAGGCCTTATGTGATGTGAAATTGCATTGGGTGCAATTTACGACGTTACAATACACACGCACACACACTGTAAAGGCCCTGGTTAGATTGACATAGAAATTTTCCCTTTTTCTATTGAGTAATTTCATCAAGCAATTTGTCTGCATACTTGAACACAGTTTCAGATTTGCAGTGGAATGTTCTTCATTTGGAATGCTTAAGATATTGTATAAGTTGTTTGAACTTTGAACAGTTATATAAATACAGAAGATCCAACAAACAAACTGAATGTAAGGAATGGACACATTACTTGCAGCATTTATGCATTCACAATGTATTGTAGGGTTGTAACAGAAAAAGGAAACTTCATTCAAACACAGTTCTGCTACATAAAACAGAGTTCATTAATACAATTGCTAACCTTATAATGACCAATTTTGGAATATCAATGCTACACTTATTTCCGTCTTCAAAGAATGTAAGGTTCAATATTCTCAGATCGAGCCAACATCAAGATATGCTTTTCCCTTATTCCCTCATGTCAAGCTTGACTTTATACATATAGAGTCACACGTCCAAGGAGCATATGATCACACCAAAGTTCATGAATCTACACCATAAATAAGACACTGAATAGAGACGGGACTGTCCCAAAAGAAGCTCAAACCACGGAGAGAAATGTCTTCCGGAAATGAGAAAGCTCATGTCAACAATATCTTCAGCCAATACTTTTGAAGCTCATGTCTGAACATTCAAAGTTAACACCTACTGAAACTCACTCCAAGTGTTTAAAAGAGCCTCTGCTATGGCAAGGTTAGAGGCTGTTGCCCAACCAGATTCAGAAAGATGCAGTCATAAATGCCACCACTCCTAGGCACTAGCATTAATTTGGAATATGAGACTGGCAATGAAAAGAAATGATAAACAGTCACAGGCCACCTTACTCTAAATTCTTTGATATTTCTTCTCAATGCTCCATACTCCATACAACATTGACCAAGATCTTCACGCAGGACAACCAAGGTTTGAATTGCTTAATGCAAGCCACAAACTGGAACAAACAAGAAACCTTTACTCTAATGTCCCCATTTTAGCTCATCTTGGGTTGCAGTGAGGATTAGCCTATCAGTGACCCTCGTAGGCTAAATCAAATGGATAGAGGGTCTTAGTTGGCAGAGCAAGAGGCCAATTCCCATTCCAGAGGTTAAGGATGTTGAGGATTGCTCTTCGTTGGGTTAGATTGACACACTTACTATTTATAGTAAGTGTCTATTTTGGGAAAGTCAGGGTTACTTTCTTTAGCAGGGCACCTGAACAATTTGGTAGCAGTATGGAGTTGTGGTGATGTTGACAGAGCTTTCATTTTGAGACTTATTATTTATAGTAAGTTTTTCCATGTTGCCATTTTTGGTAGTGCACTTGACCTTGGTGTTAGTAGAGTTCTTAAGTTGTCTGATTGGAATAAATTTATTGGCTCGAGATTAAGGCATTAATTATTAATAAAGTGTCTGCTCATTAGTAAAGTATACTTTATTAATAATTTATAAAAGAGCTATTGTAAAGTTATTTTAAAAGAGGGGGCCAAAGACTTCATTTAATGTCATTAAATGCTTTTTAAAATTAGGGCGCCCAAGACTTAGGAAATGGCTAAGTCAAAAAGGTGACAACAAAAGCAAATAATAATTCATTAATGTGTCCTATTGGAAAAGATACTTGGTTCGAACCTTTATGAGGAATTATAAAAAGACATTTGAGAGAAATTGAACCACATTGTGAATTGTTGATTTTGTTTGTATTTGGTCAAGATGATGAGAAATTTTCAAGGGTTTTAGAATTGGCTTGGGAATTGAGAATTCTACAGGCTCTCAGCACTTTGAGTTGGTGAAATGCCTAGTGAGATTGTGCACAGGCGTTTGTCTTACTCAGAGGCCAAGATTGAATTGATTGATTGCAGATTTTGGTGATTTGAAGCTCTATTTTATTTCAGTATTGATTGCAATGGTAGAGGGCTTCATTTGTATGCAGTTCGCAGCTAGTTAAGAGAGCTGCATTTGGATTTAGAGGCAGCGGCTGAATATATAAGAGCCACATGAGGGCTGTAATAGTGACATTAAGGGTTTTAGAAGGCACGTTTTGCATGTTGGGTACCTTAGCAACACATTTCAAGCCTTGGTGTCAAGTTTCAGGTGTTTTCCAGTGAGCTGCGATTCAGTTTTGGTGATCATAATTGCCTGCGTTCAGACTCCAGGTTTCAGTGTTTGGCTTTAATTAATTCTAGATGCATTTAATATTCAATGTAATACTCTCATTTGGTGATTAATAGTTAAAGGTTGTTTGGTGTATCTTTGCTTAGCTAGTTTGTTAATTCAAGCATTGTAGTTTCGCATTTCAATATTGTCCAAAAAAATTCCCAAAAAAACATAAACTCTGAAAAAATTCCAAAAAATCTATAAAATTGCAAAAACAATATCTTTCAGAGACAGATGAAACAATGATAGAACCACCGGGGTTCTAACATTTACCAGTAACCCGGCCACAAATCATGTCATGGACGCAAAAGCACCCCCAATTTCTTTACAAAGCAAAGCCATATCTCTATAGAAATCGCAATAAGGGCGTCTGAACAAGAACGGAACCATAGCTACCAAATCTACGCTTAGATTATGCATTCATAGAAATGACTTGCGCTTCTGAGAGGAAAGCACCCACACCAGGCACGAGAACTCCAAAAGCTATTTTGCCTGATACCGTATAAATCGCACCTTATTTTCCCTTTATTAAGTATTTGGCCCAAACTTAATAGACCCGTTTATTGAATCGGCTTATTAATTTTTTTTTGCAAGCAATGCTGTTCTATTTTTCCTTATGCCAACTTTACAAAGCAGTCAATAATAATTAAACTTCTTTGCTAATAACATATTAGATGCCTTTAATGAATATAAATCATCATTAAAATATTCAGAAATATAATCTTCCCATTTACGAACAATTTTGTTTCCGATGGAGACTTTACAGATTTAAAGAACTCTGTAATGCAATGTGAGATACCCGAGTGATACCTCCAACAAGCTGACTAGAGCAGATCCTTGCACCACCGAAACCAGCAAGCCAATAAGGGTTTCATTCTATGGTTACAGCTCTGAAAAGCTCTCCAGATTGAAATCTGAATAAAACCAAGCATGCTTGAAATGAGCCTCTCATTGCTCTTTTATAGCCAAACTAGAGATGACCTTTCAAATTCCCTTTTAATTTCTTTCAAATTCTTCTTTAATTTCTTTTTCATATTTCCTTCTTTTTACTTTTTAGCTTTAGCCAAAGAGAAATAATAAAATGACCCTTTTTAATTGTTCATCGATAAGTTGATAGCATTAGTCACTTAACGACCTTATTAAATATTTAAAACAAGTCATTAGTTTTATTTATTTTTGACAACTTAATTTTAATTATTTAATTATATTTATTGACCAGATAAAAGGGGGCATCGCACACACATGATATGGGTGGAAAATGGCATACCAACACACACACACTCACATGCTGTATGCTGGTATGACATTTTCCTGTATAGGTATAAATAAAATTTGGGTGAAAAATGTCATACCAGCATACAACATGCATGCATACATATAGACATACCTACACACATACATTTGTATATATTATATATATGTGTGCATATATGTATGTAAAATTTGGCTGGAAAATGTCATACCAACATACCCTAGCCATTTGGGTGAGTTTGGTATGTTATGACATACAGTATATTTAAATACCTCATAATTCGAAAAAAAGAAAATGCTTACAAATTCATAATTTAGTGATTCGTCAAATGTCAATATGAAATGAAAATCAGTCAATATTCAATAATCTTCATATTGAGTGTCAAAGTCAACATTTGGTTTACTTTCATTTGAACTAAAATCAATTGCAATGCCATTCTTACTAGCCATGTCATATGTAGAAGTTACCTTATCTATAGAGATTTGGGCAAATTGTGGAACAATACCATCTAAGTGGGTACACTCGAGATCCCAATTCCTTGTTGCCCCTTTGTTGTAATCAAGATTCTTATGTAACAAGAGATGTGAGTTGGAGTGCACAAAGACCAAGGGCCTAGATTTAGGGATGGTAGTTGGCAGGGGTTTGGAGGTAGTGCCCCCAACGAGGTCAAGGGGCAGCACCCTTGGGTTGTTCCCTGTGGTATAGGGTGGGGTTGAGGGGCAAAACCTCTACTGCCAAGCCAAATTAAGGCCTTTGAAACCACACAAATCTTCATGGTGCACACCATATTCACAATTTTAATATTTATCATTGTGTTTGTATTGTTCCCAAATTGGGGTATACTTGATTTTTGCCCAAGTAACAATACAACAACATAATTTGTTTACAAATAGTATTCTATAATTAAATCATCTAATATCTATTGGACTTTAAGTAAATAAGCAATTAAGTTAGATAGCATCACATACTTTAATCTATAACTTCATCTCCAATAACCAACCATAGTAGGGATTAGAGAGGAGAGCACGATAGGGTACTTGGAACATTTGCCACAACTAATCCCAAGGGCATGATATAACACCCCTTGGCCCACAAGTGGCAGGAACTCTTGTCCATCCAACATGGGGTGGCCTACTTGATGGGGAACCCATATATGCCCTTTCAATCGTGTCTCCTTACTAATCCATACATGATTGTGTCCATTCCTTAGTTTCACTTCCAACAACGGTTTTGGAGAGTGGAGAGGAACACACGATAAGTCACCCTGAACATTTGCTGCAACTAAGCTTGAGGGCGTGATATCATGCTCCTTGGCCTGCAAGTGGCAGGAACTCTTGTCCATCCAACATTTGGGTGGCCAACTTAGATGGTGAACCCATACATGATTGCTACCATTCCTTAGTTTCACTTCCAACAACCAACCATCGTAGGGATTGGAGAGGAATGTACGTAGGGCACCTGGAACATTCGCTGCAACTAAGCCCAAGGGCATGATATAATATCCCTTGGCCCACAAGTGGCAGTAACTCTTGTCCATTCAACATTGGGGTGGCCTACTTAGATTTAAAACCCTTCTCTGCCCTCCCAATTGTGGTTTCTTACTAACCCTCACATGATTGTTTGTAGGAAAATAAATAGATTAAATCAATAATTAAAGAATCTAGATAGATTAGCAATTCTTTTTATTAACTAGATCAAAATACAGAAGAGATTATATATTAAACAATAACATTGCATTGCATACCACAGTACTTATTAGTTCACAAGACTGCTGTTTTCTGAATGAAAATTACTTATATCAGATCTTATCTCCTTTGATACAATGAGCCCTTAATGCTTTTATACCCTCCAATACGAGGGAGAAGTCATGCCACTTCAATATTTCTCCCTCTTTGAAAGAATCACGACTCTTCCTCTTAACCACTGGCTCAAAACTTAATTATACTATAATTATCTCTTATTCTAGGAAATTGCTGCCTTATAATTGCTTATTTTAAATTTATTAAGTCAGCTCTTATTTGCCTTTGTTATTAATAATGAACACAATCCTTGTTCTAACATAAGCACTGCTTTTACTTATACAAATCCGCTGCTCCTTGATAATTGCTGATGTCTAATTACTGGGTCGGCCCTTTTTATGAGGAATCACTAATATCCTTGGTTGGCTTTATTATGTGGCAATATTCTTAGTCGGCCCTTTGCTAGAAGTTAATATATTTAATCCTGGTCCCTTTATTAACTACCTTGTCTGGGCTTATTAAGGTCTGCAATTTGTATTTGTAAGGGTAGGGATAATTCATAAATCTGTGACTTCTTTTAGATTGGCGGGAGCATGACAGTCAGCCCTTCCCAAAATTGCTTGTCCTCAAGCAATGGCAACTTTAACCAAATCTTTTCAACGCGAGGATCCCTGAACTAACCCTTAGAGATTTATAATCCTTTCGTCCTTGTGTTTTAATTAGTTTCCATGACCTTGATATTATTTCAAGTTGCAAATTTGAACTAAAACTCACAACAACATATTCTAGAGTTGGAAATTGGTAAGGTTCGTAATTTTCGCCCACCCACATTTCTCATCACTTCATAAATGTAAGAACTAATTAAAACAAAACCTTATATATTAAGATGAGGATTAGAAGCATGCAATGTTCTTTGTTAAGAAGGTTTTGGGAACTCCGTTTGTGTGACTAAACTAGATTGACAAGGATGTGATAGATTTTGTATTAGATTAGTCATATTACCATGGTAGGGACTGAAACTTCTCATTGATTTGAATAATCCAAAGTTCGCCTCCTAGTTACATATGCGACAAGTCTGATTTATTTGTTTGGTGTCTGTAATTTAGATTTCTAGGGAGTTAGCATACAACATTTGGTTTTGTTATAAGATGGCCTTCCGTATTCGTGTCCAAGCCTCGAGAGGAACATTGACAATTTTAAAAACTTGTTATTCAATATGTCAAAGGAACACTCACCTTTGACAATTTTTATTAATGCTTTCCAAATTCCATACTATTCGGATATATAATTATAGTAATTCTAGTTGGATTGGATTAATTGGTAAACATCTGTAGTGAGATATATCTTTGCTCTCGATCAAGAGCAATTTCATGGTAAACTAAGTTATAGCATATATTTGCCCTATTTTCCACTAAAGAGAACTATAAAACAGACATTATTGGTTGATCTTACAATGACTTCATTTTTGCAAATATTAACAAAGTCCACAAGATGTTGAAGAATCTTGTCTATCATGCTTGTCAAGTGTATTGAGATTCATCACTATTATAGCCACCAGCCGGTGGATAATGAAGATGTTGTCTTTATTATTTCCCTACAAGGGAGTACGTTGCGAATATAATGACTAAACCACTTAGTAGAGATAACTTTTTTCAAATTTGGAGATAGCTTGGAATTGAATCTAGTTTAATAATTGAGGTGATGTTATCTATATTATAGATGGAATTAGACATTTGAAATAGCTGCCAAATTAAGAGCTTTGTTACTACTTTGTTTTGATTTCATGTTTTTCTCCCCCCTTCCCCTTCCCCCCCATTGCTCAGACGACCTACCCCCCACACCTCCTTTTGTTTTGATGATAGCAACAGTGACCTTTTTACCCATCACCTCTTTACCCATCACCTCTGACAACTCCCCTTCCCTACCCCAACTCTTCACATCAGGTGTGTGTCGCCACTTTGTTTGATTGTATCGTGGCCTCTATCTGGGAGGACGCCCTATTGTCCTTCCCCCACTTCACCACTCCTCAGTTCCCTCCTCCCAGTCTCAAAAACACTTGTCCTATGAACAAATGGTACGATAAGGACTGTAAAACCCACCATTATGCCCTACGCTTTGCTTTCATCCACCACCACCCCTCCTACCCCTGGCTCAAAACCTCCTTTCGTCATCTCCTCCGCCATAAGAAACACATCTTTATTTCCTAGCATAGAAGAGCTCTGAGGACCTCTCTCATCCATTCCCCCAAGTCCTTTTGGCGCACCCTTTTCCCCCGCCGCTCCACTCTCCTCACTGATCTGAACCACAACTCACTGGTTTCTCATACTTCAACGCTTTACGATATCCCCCACCAGTTCCTCATGCATGTCACCTCCCCCCCTCATTGCCATCTTTTCGCCCACATGAACATCATGGAGGCTATTAGAACTTTGAACAATGGTAGAGTTGCCGATGAGGAGGGGTTTCATGCCGAGTTCTTCAAACATGGCCGCACTATCTTGGGCTCTTATTTAGCTGTTTTGTTCAATCAGGTGGTTTGCACTAGATTTCTGCCCTCTTGGTCACACCACATCATCCACTCGATCCACAAAGAGGACCCGACTTTCGATCCCAACAACTACAGAACCATTATGGTTGGCCATACTTTATCCAAACTCTATGCTATAGTTCTCCATGCCATACTTTCCAAGGAGTTGGATTAGTGACATATTCATGCTCGGGGGTAGGCTGGTCTCAGACCAGACTATCTGACCTTTGACCATATTTTGACCCTTAAAGCTATTATTGAGGAGGCTTGTCATCACTCCTCGAAGGTTGTTCGTCATCACTCCTCGAAGGTCTATTGCTGCTTTGTGGACTTTCGCAAAGCTTTTGATTCTGTTCCGAGGACAACCCTCTTTCAGATTGGTATTTCTGAGACTTTTCTGATTGCTATTATGAGACTTTATGAGAGAGTCCTGGGTTGTCTTAAGACCCCCTACGGATTCTCTGACTTGATCAGGAGCACCATTAGTGTTAAGCAGGGCTGCCCCCTTTCCCCTACCTTGTTCAACTAAGTTACCGATTTGCTGGTATAAAGGTTGGATGCGTGGGCAAATGCGTTTGGAGGCTGATGCAGATGCGGAGGCCCTGTGGATGCGCACAGAAAGTGCATCCAGGGCCTCGGATGCTCTCTGTATGCGCTTCTTGTGCGCATCGATAGGGCATCTGGGATCCTCTTTTAGGATCCGCGGGCCCTAGCGTCAAATTTGACGCTTTTGGAAAAAAACAACTTAAAGCACTTAAAAACATGTGCTTTATATCATTTTTTAAATTTATTTTTTGCTCCTAAACCCTAAAATGACCCTAATAAAGGCCATTCATTCTTTGTCATCTCATTTTGTTTGCAGCGAGGCTCTCTTCTCATTTGGTCTCCATTTTGGCATTTTGAAGGCAAAGTGATTATTTTCGAAGAGGATCGTTCATGGGGTGTGTTGATGTGAGTTTTGTTCCACTACAACATGCAGAAATAAACATTTAGTATTCCAAGATGAAATACCAAATACTCAATCCTCTTTTGATATAAGGTCACCTCCCATGCTAAGCTTGCAACGTAAGATCATGAAATGACTTCAAGGTTCCCTTCAATTGTGGATACTCGCTCAGTGAAATAATGTGATTTGCTGGTAATCACTTAGGGGGACTTACGCTATTCATTCAATAAATATCAACTTACTTGCACTTCTAAAGATTTGTCTTCACAATGTGCAATGAAAATATAGCTTCTCTCACACTTCCATTTCATCTTCAACTTAAACTAAAACTTAATTTTACTTCTACATCTACTTCTAGCTAGGAATGCAAGGAATCGTGGATGACTTGGACTCTTACCAAGTGAAATCTTATCAGCGACCTCAACTTCACCTAGTGCAAGCTTCTAAGGATCTCAAATGGTTTTCATATCAACACCTTCTCTTTAATCCAACTTGGAAGTACAAACTAAGGATCCAATGCCAATTGAACTTAAGTGCAATGAC
>MU228487.1:614754-628010 GCA_018584345.1 Thuja plicata
AAACTAAGGATCCAATGCCAATTGAACTTAAGTGCAATGACTAGCTTACCACACAAGGCTTCCTCACAATCAGCAAGGAGGCTAGTGGCCTAGTATACTTGAGTCAAACAAGCAAACATCTACAATTGCTTTCATCCAACTAAGCTACTTCTAATTCTGATTCCGAGATGTGTATTGATTGATGATGATTTGATTGTTTGTTTATTCACTTTGTTGAATTGATCTTTGCTAATTGATAGATTGTTTGATTCAATCTTTGCTGATTCATAGATTGCTTGATTTCGTGATGCAATGATGAGTGATGATGTATTGATGTTTGCTTGGAACGATCTCCCCTTTATAATTTACAAGTGAAAGTGTCACCACCCTTCATAAGATTTGAGTCACCACTTTTCATTGTTGCCTTTGAGAATAATATATTATTTCCTGGTTGATCTCCCTTTTTGAATTCATGCCCTTCTTCAATCAAGTTCTTCTCTTTTATATCTCCTTTGAGTGTAGGGAGTCACATCCTTTCATTTGTTAATGCCCTTATGAAAGGGTCACACCCTTTGGTTATGAAAAGATACATCTATTTGACAGCAATTGCTGCCCTTTCCCTTCCTATTTCTCACTTCTCAAATCTGTCTTTACTACTTTTCAAATCTGCACATCCCATTTGAGATCTGCATATCTTCTTCTTTTAGATCTATTGGCTAAATATTTTGCAAGTCACTAAGACTACAACTTGGCAAAATGTTTCTTTTAGGCAGCAGTATGTGAGATTGCTCTCTTCTCTCAGCAATAGGGAGACTCCCTTCTTACCGCAGGTGGCTTCAAGTAAAACTGAACTGTATCACACACAATTCTCCTTGCTACAGTAATGTCGGTGGCTCAAGGAATGACTTAAGAACACTCCTTTAAGAAAGCAATTGATTTTCTGTAAAGATGAAATAATATAAGAGCTCAAAGTCTCTTATCCTTACTTCAAATAATCACTCTAATTTTGGATGTACAAGAAAGCTCAAAGTCTTCCCTTGAACACCCTCTAATCGATTTAAGATTCCAACACTGAAGCCCAAAGGTCTTCAGCTTTGAAATGTTGCAGCCACTACTCTCTACAGTAACCCCGATCTTCTAAAACACAAAGTCTTCAGAAAACTTGGATTAAAAGTGCTCTAATGATATAAACAAGATAACTATTTAATTTGAACAAGGATCAATGAATGCAACATAAGAATACATCCATTGATGGTCAAAACAACAACTCAAAGTCTGTCAATCTCTATTCTTTTATTCAAATGCTCAACTCTTTTACAATGAAACACAAAGTCTTCAAAACTCAAGAGTTTTGCCTATAGTTTACTTGCACACAAAAAAAGATGAATATTTACAATGAGCTCCCTCCTTTATATAGGAAAAGGGGAGAGAGAAAAGTGGATAAGAAAGGGGAAACCCTTAACCACTTTGATTTATTCAATCCTTATCTATAACTAACTAACTTTGACTTATTCAATGCTGTAGGACCTAATGTACTTGCAGCATGATTACATGGAACAGTTTTGCACGTGATACTATCACATGCAATTACATCTTATTCTTACATTGCATGTAATCTGTCAATTACAAATTACAAACTAAGTGTTTGACAAGACACGACATCTATTTGCATCATCCTTTGTGTTAATTTTAGTAATCAGATCTAAATACTAATTAACTTTGAATTTTTGAACAAACTATGAGCAATTATTAGACTAGGAATAATAGAGTATGACTGAAAGTTAATAATCTGAAATTAATTTAGACTAAATTCCTTAGGCTATAGTGAACAACAACGAAATGGAGAAAAACATGAACACAAAGTTACCCTGGGAAAACTTCCCTCTTGGAGGTGAAAAACCCAGCAATCAAGATGATCTGATAATGCATTCAAAGTAACAACATACAACACATCAATGTCTCTCCTCAGTCCGATTCATATCTGAACTTAAACATAGTGAATGCAAATGCAGTGGCAGAGAGGTAAGTCGCAGCCATTAGTGCATATGTTTCTCAATGGCACACTAAGTCTTTCCAGTAGTAGTGAGAACTGATTATGTCATCTAGATTGCTGAAGATCATAGTAATATATGTGCAGATAGAGCATCACACTTGACGCCAATTACATATGATCGCTGCATTCCAAGTTGCAGCATATACAAATCACAGTAGCAGGAAATCGCAGTAGCCGGTAAGATGTGAGAATGCTGACCACACAAAGGATATTGCAATGCTCATGTAATGAATATTCCAATTGCTTGTGCTGATGGGGCAGTCGATCTCTGATTGCCAAGTATGAATTCCAACACCTATCATCATAGAGAATCACCTTGAACTCATCAGCAGATCGCATATGTGCAGATAGAGCATCACACTTGACGCCAATTACATATGATCGCTGCATTCCAAGTTGCAGCATATACAAATCACAGTAGCAGGAAATTGCAGTAGCCGGTAAGATGTGAGAATGCTGCCCACACAAAGGATATTGCAATGCTCATGTAATGAATATTCCAATTGCTTGTGCTGATGGGGCAGTCGATCTCTGATTGCCAAGTATGAATTCCAACATCTATCATCATAGAGAATCACCTTGAACTCATCAGCAGATCGCATGTGTGAGATTCTTGAATCGCATAGTATATATCTGTTTTACAATAATCAAATCCTCATAAATATGAGGTAGAACAATTGCAATTCTAAGGCCGACCTTGAAATTACAATAAAACCTTTCATTTGTATTGACGCCATAGTTGGGCCCATCCCATAATTAATTCAATTTATATTATTTTAATTATTTTAATTCTCTAATTAAAATAACTAGCATAAATAAATTATTTAATTCTCCAATTAAATAATTTAATCTCTATATTATTTAATTCTCTAATAAGTTATTTAATTCTCCAATTAAATAATTTAATCTCATAATATATTATTTAATTCTCTAATTAAATAATTACTTCATCCAATCTATCAATTAAATATATTATTATTTAATTCTCCAATTAAATAATTAATTATTTATTATTATTATTATTATTATTATTATTATTTTGATCGGTAAAAGGCCGAGGCCGTATATTTTATTAATTATAAAAACAGATACATAAATCTCCATTCAATGCGGGCATTGGTAGGAAAGAATGGAGAAGAAAACCTCCAGTCTAGCTCGGGACCAAAGTCCTAATTAAAATAATAAATTATTTAACTTTCCAATTAAATAATTAATCTCACAATAGATTATTTATTTAATTCTCCCAATTAAATAAATAATTAATCCTTCCATAGATAATATTATTTAATTCTCCAATTACATATATTATTTAATTCTTCTTAATTAAATAATTAATGTATTTATATTAATTAATTAATTATTTTAATTCTCCTAATTAAAATAATGTGAAGCTAGAATCTGATCTAGCTACCAAACATTAACACTCCCTCTTAGCTAGGGAGGATTCTAAGAGCATCATGGACTCCTTCCATGCTATCCATCTCGCATTGCCCACGGAGGATAAAGTCAAAGAGAATCATCACGGACACTTTCCATGATATCCATCATGCACACTCGCAGAGGCTGGATCCAAAAACTTATTGTGCACACCTTTCCATCATGCCTACTCGCAGAGGATGGATCCACCTTACATTGCCTGTAGAGGGTGGAAGACGACAAGCCTCAAAAAAGATCACCTTGCATTGCCCGCAAAGGGTGATAAAAACTTTGCCACCTTACATTGCCCGCAGAGGGTGGTCTTAAAAATTAATTACATTGCCACCTTGCATTGCCCGCAGAGGGTGGTCAGATATATCTTCTCTCAAAGAAGATACAATATACAATACAATACAATTCCATACCACCTTGCATTGCCCGCAGAGAGTGGTCAATAATAAATATAATCAAGGTACGTCAATGAAGCTAAGACTCCCTCTCAGCCAGGGTAGTGAATCTTTCCTGACTACTTCCATGATCTCATCGTCATGGCTATGAGCAATAAAACAATTACAACATGAGATATCCACATGATATCTATTACCTAACATGGATCCATGGTTCACTCCCTCTGAACCAATAAACGAAGTCCTACAAATTAGCTCCCTCTATCTTGGAAGCAATCATACATTAATTGAAGGATCAACATTCCTTTCAATTGTACAAGAAGTATCCATAGATCTCATACTCTGAGTTACAACCATTTGAGCCACGTGGAATGTAACAAGTCCTTGACATAGGAACCATTCCACTTACAATATGCCCATAGGGACTTAACACAACCAAGACACCTGAGCACTATCAACACAAGGTGCTGCCCTGACTTCTATAGAGTAAGAACAAGTGCATTTAGAGGAACATTTCCTGCGGCTCCAAGAAGTCATGATGAGTCCCAGACTGAGTCCTTCAGAAGTGATCTCAACTTATTCTTAAGGCAGCAACCTTAGCCCGAGTCTTCTTCAGGATGCATCAAGTTCTTTCTTCCTCTGGATCCAAACTCTCATCATTCATATACTTCTCAATGACCAAATGTAAAGAATTTTTATCTCCACCAGAGACCAATAATCCTGAGATAGCTAATCAGTAGATCCTCACACCCTTGTGAGAGATTTTGCATTTTAGGAGGTTCAAACACTTCAATGATCAACCTGCACATAATCATGACTATACACATTTCCATACAAAATTCATGTCAGGTTAGAGTCATCCAAGTCAATGGAGATAATCAAGATCATAATTCAATCAAGCATAACAACTCACTTAGAATGCATGCAAGCATTCATCACAAGAATACATAGAACCATCTAGGTAAGAAGATAATGATGTATCAAACCCAATACAGAACCACCTATATCATATATATGAAGTCATATCTAATACAGATGATACTTAGCTATAACGGAGATGTGAAATCAGATCCGGATCTAGACTTTATTCACACAAGCTCACAGGGTCAAGATATGATAATACCCAAAGGAAAGCCTTCAGATAGTCCCAGGTGTTCAACCAGATCTGACCATGCTGAAACTTGATCACTTAAGATCAGTACAAATTAAGCTTTAACATTCACAGCCGTTTCCAATCAAACCTCACCCTTGAGACCTCACTATTTTAAAAACTAGCAAGAGAAAAAGAAGATTTGAAGTATGACGGGTTAGATCTGATCACAGCTAGTTCGAATCAAGCTCTGATACCATGTTAATTTTAGTAATCAGATCTAAATACTAATTAACTTTGAATCTTTGAACAAACTATGAGCAATTATTAGACTGGAAATAATAGACTATGACTAAAAGTTAACAATCTGAAATTAATTTAGACTAAATTCCTTAGGCTAAAGTGAACAACAACGAAATGGAGAAAAACATGAACACAAAGTTATCCTGGGAAAACCTCCCTCTTGGAGGTGAAAAACCCAGCAATCAAGATGATCTGATAATGCATTCAAAGTAACAACATACAACACATCAATGTCTCTCCTCAGTCTGATTCATATCTGAACTTATACATAGTGAATGCAAATGCAGTGGTAGAGAGGTAAGTCGTAGCCATTAGTGCATATGTTTCTCAATGGCACGCTAAGTCTTTCCAGTAGCAGTGAGAACTGATTATGTCATCCAGATTGCTGAAGATCACAGTAATGTATGTGCAGATAGAGCATCATACTTGACGCCAATTACATATGATCGCTGCATTCGAAGTTGCAGCATATACAGATCGCAGTAGTAGGAAATCGCAGTAGCCGGTAAGATATGAGAATGCTGCCCACACAGGATATCACAGTGCTCATGTAATGAATATTCCAATTGCTTGTGTTGATGGGGCAGTCAATCTCCGATTGCCAAGTATGAATTCCAACATCTATCATCATAGAGAATCACCTTGAACTCATCAGCAGATCGCGTGTGTGAGATTCTTGAATCGCATGGTATATATCTGTTTTACAATAATCAAATCCTCATATATATGAGGTAGAACAATTGCAATTCTAAGGCCGACCTTGAAATTACAATAAAACCTTTCATTTGTATTGACACCATAGTTGGGCCCATCCCATAATTAATTCAATTTATATTATTTTAATTATTTTAATTCTCTGATTAAAATAACTAGCATAAATGAATTATTTAATTCTCCAATTAAATAATTTAATCTCTATATTATTTAATTCTCCAATTAAATAATTTAATCTCATAATATATTATTTAATTCTCTAATTAAATAATTACTGCATCCAATCTCACAATTAAATATATTATTATTTAATTCTCCAATTATATAATTAATTCATTATTTTAATTCTCCTAATTAAAATAATAAATTAGTTAACTTTCCAATTAAATAATTAATCTCACAATAGATTATTTATTTAATTCTCCAATTACATATATTATTTAATTCTTCTTAATTAAATAATTAATGTATTTAAATTAATTAATTAATTATTTTAATTCTCCTAATTAAAAATAATGTGAGGCTAGAATCCGATCTAGCTACCAAACATTAACTTTGTAGGTCTTCATGCTGCTATTTGATGCCCGATGATTGATGTGTTCTGGTTGGTGAAAGCATCTCGAGCTAGAATATGAATCTCCATCCTTGTTTGTTTTGCATCATAGTGGTGATTGCTAGAAAAAACATCTTTTCATTATCATTTCAGTCTTGAAAGCATTCTATGCCAATCATCATTGCATCTTCCATCCCTTTCTTTGTATGATTTCCATCATATGGTTGTTCCTGCTTCATATGCTTCTGCAACCTTGGAATTTGTAATCAAGATTTTGAAACTTAATCACATGTTTGAGGAAGATTTCATTTTTCTTTGCAACCATATGGGAAGTACTTTGCTTCTTGCAATACGAATCTTCATTTGTTTGAGGGGAAGAACATACATCTCATAAAAGGACACAAAAAGGTGGGCTTTTTTCACTGTTTTGCATATTATAAAGATGGACTTCTTTGATATGTAAGTATGAACATTATGAAAGAGGTGGGTTTTTCAATCCATAATGCATATTAGGAAGAACTTAGTATTTTGGAGGCACTGCACATATGCGGACAGCAAGCTTTGAGTTTGATAAAATGAATATATTGACGCATATATGCATGAGCAAATGTTCAATATGCAAGGTGGGATTTTTGGAAACATTTGCATTTTATAAAAAGCCATGAAAAAGCATGAAGGTGAGCTTCTCGGAAGCCTATGCATGCTAAGGGAAAGTCAAAAAGTGGGCTTTTTTGGCTACTTTACATATTGGAAGTTTCATGCTTATCTTTCCTCAATGGAAATAAGAAAAGGTGGGTTTTTTGGAACAAATTGTATACAGGACAACACTAAGCATCTTTTCATGCATTTTGGAAAAGATCACCATCAAGAATGAAGTTTTTAATCCCGACTGCATATGAGAATAAATTGCATTCTCATGTGCAACTTAGAAGAAGAGAGAGGAAATAGAAATGAGAAATAAGCACATTCAAACAAACAAAAACAAAAAATGAATGTGCATAGGTAACAAAGAAAAATAATGAAGAAATTATGCCTTCTCTTTGAATGCAAAGTGGAAAAACCACAAACTTCTCACTCAAGCAACATAAACAAAATTCTGGAAATGAGAATTTTGAATTTAGTCTAAGAGAGGAAGAGAAGAGTTTTATAGACAATTATTCTTGACAAATTCTTCATGCAACTTCATGAATCATAAAAAGGAAATGACAAATGTCTATAATGCAGTCAAAATTTGCATAAAATCAGCATGCAAAGAAGAAGAAAATTTCAACAAAACGTGCCCTAAATCATCTCAAACTCTTCTTTCATTAAATACATCTACACAAAGAATGCATTTCAAATTCAATGAAGAAGAAAACATTTTTAAAACTTACCAAAATCCCAGAAGACTAGGAGTGAAAAATGCAGTTTGATGGCATGCAAAACTTTTTTTTTTTGCTGTGCCCTAGACGGTTTTTTCTTGCAAAAACGCAGCTTCTTGTGGAGTTGAAAATCACGTTTTTTTCTTATGCAAAGTGGGAACAAAATCCGTCATGGCTTTACAAGGAGGAAAAAATCGTTGTCTGGCATGGAGAGGAAACAAGTTTTAATATGCATATTCGAATAGGGCAGCGCTCTCATTCGAAACATATGCCATTTGTTATAAAAACTGCGCTTTGTTTATGCTTTCCAAAGCCTTTCAAAATATATGTAGAAGACATAAAAAAAACGATGCCTTATTCTCTTCCAAGAGGAAAATGTGCTTTTTGAGAACCTTTACATATGCAAAACATCATTAAAAATAATATGTAACCCACCTAAAATTCGACGCCATGCACTTGGTAATGAAACCACGGGCCTTTGTGTTTTAAACATATTGTTTTTGACATGTAAGGAAGGTAAAAAATAACGCTTAACACTTGTCATGAGGCCACGGGCTTTTTAAGAAGAATTCACATTTATATAAAACGACATGCATTTTGCAATAAAAACGATGCCATGACATATCTTAGCTCATTAAAATATATGTTTTGCTCATAAAAAAAATGACGCCACTTGACTTCATATTAAAGGAAAACGTATTTTTAAAGAGCAAAAACATAAAAGATGAGAAAATAAACTCTTAGAAGGAATACAATGAGTTTTAAGTGGAAATGCATATACTTATATATGCATTTAGAAATAAAAACCCCACTATTCACTTAAGTTAAAAAGAACTAATTAACTTAAAAATGAATGAAATCCCATTCAAAAAGTTCACTCTTTTAACTTGTCAACTAAAAAGCAAGACCTTTATTTAACATATACACATTTAAATTGAATATGCATATGTCATTAAAGAGTCCACTTAATAAAGAAAGAACATAATTTTTTTATATGCAACTTAGATTTAATAGCTTCATATGCAGATATGATTGAAAAACCCACTGGTATTAAATTTACTAAGCAAAACTTCACAGAATGATGTGAAATTTTAAAATGGAGTTTCAAATCCATTTTACACATAAAATGAACTCTCAGTTTATGTAGTTGACAAGAAAAAGTCCACCTTTTTAATGATTTTTCCAAGACGTGCAGTCTATTCGAAAAACCCCACCGGCAGGATCTTAAAAAGCCTATAACTTGAGTTTGATTAACCCAAACGACGCCTAAGAGAGCTCGAAACGAGCGGGATTGCGAAGACTACCAACCTATGACAAGAACGAAACCAAAAACAAAATGCAAAAGCAAGGAAAATCAAAAGAAAGACAAAAAGATTGAATGCTTGCAAGAAGTGAAATCAAAAGATAATCAAGGGATGACTGATTCCTTCGAATAAACCTCTTCCATAAGCATCGACCTTCTTAGAGAAAAATCCTACCAATCACAAAAGAATTGCGTAGGGTCGTCCAATTTTGTGAATGTTATTTTTTTCTTTCTTTCTCAATTCTTATTTCAGATCCCTTATACTTCTGCTCTGAATCTGCTCTAGATCTCCTCTACTCCTTTTTTCCCCTTTCCATTTGATCCTTCTTCTCCATTATATCTTCCCATGTGAGGGAGAGGTCACACCTCTTCACCATGTCTGTCTTTTGGCAAGAGTCACTACCCTTCATAATTGCCCCTCTTTCGAATAGTCACAAACCTTTATAATTTCAACCCTTTCAAGGAGTCACAGCCCTTTCAAAGAGTCACAACCCTTGACCTTTTGAAAGTCACTTTCTTATTTCCTTCCCTTCCTTTTCCCTTTCCCTTTCCCTTAATACTTCCTTAATTCTTATGCTCCACTCTTTCTTCCTCCTTCCCTTTTCCCTCAAATGAAGTTCTCTTCTCTCCCTTTTGTACCTCTCATTTGAGGGAGGCACAACTTTTCCATCCATGTCTTTTGACCATTTGTTTAACTTAACTAAATTTTAATTATTTTTAATTTATTCTATTATGTTTTTTATTTAATTGTTATTTAATCCCATTTCAAGAAGGGGACATGACAAAGGTGAAGATTTGGTTCAACTTCATGTGAACCACAATCCATTAGATTGCGAACTTCCACAAGTTGTGTCAAGTGCAGGAGCTACCTCATCGATAGAGACTTGGGCAAGCTCCGAATGATCTAAATCAGCACACTTGGGGCCTAGATCCCAATTCTTTGTCACACGCTCATTATATTTAGGTTTCTTATGTGACAAGAGATGAAAATTGGAGTCTATGTAAACCAACTCCTTCGCTTTTTTTGCACTCAAACAGTTGCACTTGTTTGAGTGGATGGAGGAGTATGTACAAGAACTTTCAACTAGTTGAGTTTGCATACAACTTTTAGTATTAAAGTTCAAAATTCAAGAATCAAAACATAAAAGTTAAAGCATAAATTTTAATTTAATTTTGTTTTAATAAAATATATTGCATGATACATCGAATGAAAGACGATAAAAATAAAATATAAAAAGATACAACTTGAGAGAGAATTTTAATTGCAAGAGGTTGCAAGAAATTGGAGGCTTGACCATGTAGATACCACCACTTATCAACACTTAAACTATATTTATCATGAAGACTAGAAACATAATGATTTTTTGAAGATATGAATTGGCCAAACTTTTTCAAGACAATCTTTCAGATTTCTTCATCTGTATATATCTTTCTAAATTCGGCCTTATAGACAACAACAACCCCATCTCTATATGGTGCCATAGTCCTCAACAATCAAAGTTCCTCTTTGTTATAATGCTTTGGTGTTGGGAATTAGTGTTCACCTGCATTAAAATGATAATGTGGTGTGTAAGGTAAAGGTGAGTTGTAATAACAACTCACGTAATTATGGGTGGTTGAATATTGTATTATTTATTAGGTTTGTTAGTACGGTTATTTGTTTGTATTATGAGCTATTAAAAATAGCTTATCTATATTAGAGAGTTGTTATAGGATCTCTCCTACAAAATAGGAGAGTCCAACCCTATAAATGTGTAATATGCATTGAACGAAAAGAATATGAGAGTATTATTTGTGTAAAATCTGCTCATCAAATCTCTGCCCATATTTCTTATATGGTATCAGAGCGATCTTGATTCTCTGCCTATTATTTTGTGACGTGGAGAGATTATTGGCACTGAGTGAGGCACTCTGGAGCTTCTGTTTATAGTTTGTAAATAAGCTCAGAAGCCATAAAAGGAGTTTGAGAAGCCTCCGACTTAGGCGCCACAGTAAGAGTTTAATACACCTATTGTTTATGGAAAATAACTGAATCAGATATATGTGCGCTCAATAATCTTCAGATTTTGATTGTATTCTATATGATATGGAATAATCTTGTATACAGTTATCTTGAATACTTATCTGACAAAATAGTTTGCAATTGGGCCTTTGCACGTGGTTCATAATGGACACACCTTCCTTAATGCAAAGATCACATGGATTTTGCTAAGGCCTTGTGACAGTCGGATAGAAGCAATTCATTTTGTTAGAAAGTTAGCAGGCTCCACATATCCTTGAGCAGGTTATCCTTCTCTGGTGCAAGCATTTATGTGCTAGGTCTGGAGTCAATAGTGAGGGCGTTTTTTTCCTTAGATCTGCACATTCTTTACCAAATGGGGCCTTCCATTTTTAATGGCATCGATGGCTCTTGACTTGAAAAAGTAGCTTGATTTTCTTTGACGTACCTCTGCTACCTACTGCAAAAATCTCCTCTACTTTGCTTTGATTTTGAAATGCTAAGTGAGCACCATGTGTTTGCTATTAGACATTTATGCTTGATTGAAGATTTATGTTGCATTATAATCTTGGAAAGCTTCTCTACCATATTACATAGTGGCAACATCCATGCTTTCACTGAGTGGTACCACGTTGGCAAAAGTGAGATCTATAATGAAAAGGTGCGACAGTTCATGCAGGCTCGATCTTCATTGGTGGCGGCTTTCTTTTCTTTTAGTCAAGCTTCATTAAAATTGGAATAGCCAAGTCGTATTTGGCTGGTGGCTCTTTTCATCCGAGGCATATAAATGCTATGTCAAGATCTAGGGCATTTTGGATGTAGATTGATTGGCTTGTGGCCTCTGTAGGAGCGGTGTTTGCAGGCTTCCTTCACTTTTTGGCCGATACATAAATTTTTAATTTCATATTTATTTATAATAATTGTCATTATCAAAGTTAAAAAAAAGGAGAGATGTTTTTGAGTTTATTTCTTACTTTAGTTTTAGTCAAAATTTGAGTCATTTTTCTTATATTCTATAGTTGAGTAGCATTGTTTTGTTATCATCTTCTTAGTATTGACAAATTCTAAGTATTAAATTTTGTTTAGAATAGGATCCATCTTAATGAGTCTTTAATTGTTGTCAAATTTGAAAAAAATGTCAAAACTAATTATTGTAATTGGGCGCACTATCGCTTGTACGCCACATCCATTTTATTGGGGAGGATCTGTTCTTTTTTCACAATTTGACAAAATTGAGCTTCAAAGTCAAATTTACTATGTAAATAGCAAATCTATTGGAGGTTGGAGGACATTCAACATCCTCTTGTTAGTCACCAACGGCAGGGCCGCTAATAAGCTTTGGCGGCATTTTATTTTCAATGTTTTTGATTCTATGAATAAGTGGAATTTCACATTGTGGGGGGGAATAATAACCAATGTTCCATTCCCATTCCATTCCCATTTCGTGCCAAAATGCCTAAAGTCAAGGGCAACTTCCGGTGGCAGTGGTGATTGTCTATTCTGTTCGAGATCAAGTGACATTGATCGATTACAGTGACTACAATTAAGAACATTGTATTCTTATAGAATTTGTTTTTTAGATTTTCGATATGTATGTTGGTTTCTATATAACTTCCTTGATGTAGAAGCATATGTTGATGTGAGTTTTGTACCACTACATAACATATAGGAATTGAACAGTTGATATAGGATATCAAACACTCAACCCTCTCTTGAAAAGTAAATACTCATGAAGAACATGAGAAAAACTCCAAGGTTCCTTACACCTGTGGATCCTAACTCAGTTTTATTGATGTGATTTGCTAGTTAATCACATAGGCGGGCTTACGTTGTTCATTCAAGGATATCAGATTCTTGCCATGATGATGATGGGGCTTAGCTTTGCAATGTATACTCAATTGATTTCTTCTCCTTAATTTATATCACTTCCAACTTTGCTCATTAAAACTCTCACTACTAAACTACTCACTGCTTTGCTACTACTCCTATGGAATGGAAATATTAGCAAATGGACGGGGATCAAACCTAATGAAAGCTTGCCAGTGGCACTACCTCCATAGATGCAATGATTCAAGGGA